>JAGVSP010000737.1:0-72062 GCA_022494985.1 Micrasema minimum
CCAGCATAGGGTCCTTGATATCGACATGGGAGGTTGCTTAAAAGGCTATGTCTTATGTCTTGGGCTTTATGTAATATTTGACGTTCTGTCAAGGATAGGTAGGAAAAAGGATAGATATCGTTAAGAGCATACTCCACCCCGTGACTCGCGGCCGCTTTTCGATTTTGTAGAATAAAATTTTTGGATTTGACCCATAGTTTTCGAGAAAATTGATTAAGAAGTTGATTTTTTTTTCGATTTTTTTTCGCAAATTTTTATCAAATATCATTTATTTAGTCAAACTAATACTATTCATAATATTGAAAACAAAATAAAAAACCGCATTTATATAAGAATTTGTACAATTTTACGCGGTAGGTACTTAACTTAGCTTTTATGAGAAGAAAATTTTTTTCAACTTAGATTCAAAAGAAACATTTCACATTCGACTCAAAATAATATGATGTAGATTCACCAGTTTTTGGATTGTACTACGAGTTTTGTGAGTTATGTTACACCATGTAGATGTACTGTTGTTGCAGCTTTGGCCTTTGAGATTCTCCTGGACGATGACAAGACCGATGCGGATGGCTCGGGGGGGGCTGGTGAAGATGCACCCCCCGCGCCCCCCGCCGCGCCTCCAGCGCCTGCACCCCGCGGAGAACCCCCCCCTCCCTTGAGGAGCTGCAGGAAAAGTTGGAGTCCGCTGAACGGAGAAGACTAACAGTAATAAACCCTTATCAATAAATTAATTAAGCGAGTTAATAAATAAGCGAGATTTCCAAAGTTAAACATTGACATTTTTAATTCCGGTTGAAAAGGTAAACCAAGCGTTTTTTTTTAAATTATTTATTTATTTGTACATATATATAAATTTAAATTCCCGCTAAACTGCTAAACAGTTTTAAAGCAGGGATTTGCTCTCTATTAGGTACATTATGTTTTTTTTTTAAACATACATACCTTTACATTTTTTAGTATTATTAGATATTATTTAACAGAATGTATTGTATGTACAAAAATAACGAATGTATTAAAAATATATATATATATATACATATAATTATAGTATATGAAAAATAAGGTTTACAAGATATTTTTTGAATGCTTCTTTCGTCTTCTTTTTTTTTCTCTTCATTTAGTATTTTTTCTTCAGGCAGTCTATTTAAAATGCGTGGGATTATACATGCCCTGGTCCTGTCTCCGTACACATTTAGCGCTCTCTTCTCTACATATTTTCTTTTTATTTTTCGTCTGACCATGCACGACGTCACTCAGTGTGCAGAGAGAGAGAGAAAGAACTTTACTTCGTGTATGTCTGTCTTTTTCTTTCCATCCACGGTAATAGCAGTGCTGAGAACCATGGGGTGTCCTCAGGGCTCCGTCCTGGGTCCAAAATTTTGTAACGTTGCGTTCGATGATCTTCTGATCATACCCCTCAGCAGACGAGAGATCGAAAGCAGAGACAATGTGGCTACTAACAGGGTTCTGGAAAGGAGTACTAGAAATAATAGACTAACTTTGTCAAGACTAACTTTTCTAATGCTCAAGGGTAATCTGGACAGAGGGAGGAACCCCATAATAAGGATGGAGGGAGTCAGCATAAAGTTCACCAATAAGGTGAAGTTCCTAGTACATCTGGATCGGTGTACCAATTGGTGTACCAATGCAGTGCCCTATGGACCATTGGGTGTGGATAAGGGGAAAGTAGTAGTAGTAGTAGTAAAATGTTTTTGACTTGATCAAATTAGTAACCGTAAAAACTGTTTTTTTGTCGAACTGCCTCATGTCGGTCGTCTTTTTTCTGTTTTATTCCCGCTTTCGTACATTTTAAGCTGGATGACGGATGATGGATATATTCAAACTGGAGGTTTGTTATTTTGTTACAGATTTTACAAAACAGGATAGCTTCCGCTAATAAAGCTAGCAGACAGGCTTCCAAGATCCTCCAGGAGCAGCGTGGTGATGGTGATGATGATCAGCAGGAAGGAGATAACGTAAGATCATTTTTCATCATTGTTATGATTATACTTAAGAATACAATCCTTTTTACTCATTCTGATTCATAGAATTTAGTGCTTAACAAAATTTTGAACCCTCTGCAATCTGTTCAGATTTACACAATTTTATCAGTGTTCCTCAAGGTTCCATTCTCGGTCCTGTGTTGTCACACTTAGTGTTACTTATTTTGGTTAAGTTAAAGTTCACTTAGCCATATGAGAATTATTTTTCTACCCAACTTAATAAACTCTGCTGCATTCCTGCTCTTCCATCTAACTTCTTTGGTAGCCTTGCGCTTTTCCATTCCGCATACATTTGACAGAACTTGATAATACATCTCATACCAATTTGTTTTTTTTCATTGTCTGGCCTCACTTAAGTATATTGAAGTTGGTGTACCGCTTGAGTTACAGTGTGATTCGTACACTTCCTCAAGGTTTTATTTCCCTCTCACACGTCATCATTTTTCAATCTTTAACTTTTATAACTGTCATGTATCCACTTTTTCTGTTTCGTGAGTTTTTCATCGCTTTCCATGAAAATTGTGTAATTTTCATTCCTTCTTCATCATTCAATTTTCTGGTTATTTCGCTCACACACCTTGTTTAATCCTATTTTTACATTGACTATACCCTATACCTACACACTTTTAGCCGAATCATGTTCACTGGTATAACTTTTCTTGGCAACAAGCAAATTTAACCACGCATCCGTCTTTTCTTTTACGATTTTTTGACGTCATCGTCCATGAATCACTTTTCTTTCTTCCTAATATTGTCACACCGCACACTTCTTTCGCCACCTCATAATACTTTTTTCAAACAAATTACATTTATAAAGGATATAATTAAATAAACCTTTCTTTTTTATATGTTTTCCTCGTTTAGTTAATTTAGCACTTACCAGGTAACAAGTAACAGCAAAACTTTTTTTGTTTCAGAATGATTCGCAACATATGAAAAGTGTAACAGAATTGAAAAATTCGATCAATCTAGAAAATAACAATGCGCTCTGACTTCTAATATAATTACTTATCGATCATTTTTACACCAATAAGACCTCGCGGTTATAAAACGTATACCACAACTCTGTTACTTTTAATATTTATTCATATTTATATTAACATAATGGAAAATAAACGCTAATTAAAAGAAAATAAATTACAAAAAACACATTTTTATAATTTATTATATTATATTATATACAAAACAACATTTTATCATTGGTTTTTATTAACATACTTTACATATTTAGTACATTTTCGTTTCATTTTATGTATTTAAATCGTACTACAAATTATAGTAATTAAAATGTAGTAATAATCACAAAAATGACTAGAAAAATTATGTTTGTATCGTCATCTAAAAACTACAATACATAGACATAGTATTATTTGTTTGTTTTTTGTCACAATTTGAAGTACAAAATTTAAATGAGTTCTGTCGATTTTATAAAAAGCCAAAATTATCAGTAGAGATGGACAACAATCTCTTTACTGAATTTTTGTAAAGTTTTGTACTATTTATTTAGTCGGCGTTAACGTCATGGAATAATATATGAAAATATTCAAATAAAAAAGCACTTTGACGACGTTTTTATTTAACACGACTAGTTTCGGACAGTACAGTTCTGTCCATTGTGATGTTACGAACAGGTACCATCACGGTGCACTCGTTAGCCATAAATCAATCAAGTTAATAGGTTGGTAGAACTTACAGGGCGGTCACTTTTTTTTTCTTTTTCTATTGGTAGCCTCGGACGAGCAGCGCGACAACCGAATTATGTCGTCAAAATATTGTATTTAGTACATTTAGTATTGAGACGATGATACAAACAACATTTTAATAAGATGAAATCAAAAATATATTAAAAGCACAAAAATGTGTGATGCGTTTTTAAAAAAATTAGTAGTTTCATTTAATGAAATTTTGATATGGTGTCGACTTAATGAGTTATGAATAATTCGGATTATTCAACTATTGACTTGCCAAAAATAGCCGGTTATAATGCTCGAATATTGAAAATGTTATTTGAAAATAACTATTAGATATTCTATTAATCGAATAGTCTATTATGATAATAGTTTATGCGCATAACGAATAAATATGATTACTTTCTTTGTGCTTTTAATATATTTTACCGTCCATCTTGTTTTTTGTTTTAAATACCACAGGAAATAAATTAAACTTATGCGTAAGTAGTACAAAGTACAATTAAGTTGGTTTATCTATATCTGTACGATATTTTCTTTATTTTTAATGTGCGTTGGTTTTTTAAGTAGATAAAAACAAAAAGGATGATGAAAAAATAAATATTTAAAATGCCTTGCCAATGCATACAATTATACTTTGAGCTTTGATACATTTTTAGTTCATCTTTCAGAATTTTTATTTTATCGTTCTTTATCCATATTCTTTATATATTACTAGCACTGCATTAAAAAGTAATGTTTTAAAAAATAATGGAGTTTTAAAACAATATTTAGTTTAGTAAAAACGTTTTCATCGCAATGTTACCAGGAAAAAAAATGAAATTAATTAAATAAAATTAGAATTAAAACATACATATAGTGGTTTCACAATGTTCGCAGAATACTCCTCAAAAGGAACGACTTAGTAAAATAAATTATTTCTGATATTATTGATATCTCAACAGAGACAGAGAAACTCTGGAAACGAATGTGGGTTATCTAGGCGTTTACAGGGCTTACACCGCACATGGGCGGAATGGGGAATGTTGTAATACATCAAGTGGCCACTTAATCCAGCCAATGGCAGGTCACAAGCCCTGTAAACGCCTAGATAACCCACATTCGTTTCCAGAGTTTCTCTGTCTCTGTTGGGATATCAATAATATCTGATATCAGCCCAGCATGGGTATAATCCAGTAATTTGTCTACAAGTATTTGTATTCGTTCAAAATGTTGTTGTTAAATTATTTCTACTTAACCCACCCTTTTTTCGAAATGTTCTGAAAATTGCGTGAACTACATACTGGGTGTGTAATGAGTCTAACAGATGTGCTATGTTTAAAATATTCTGCAATCCGAAGCATAGATTTTAACTCTGTGATGCATAGCTCCTTGATGAACAAAAATGTATACAAAAATTATCTTGTAAAACCCGCAGCTATGCATTACAAGCAAAGCAAAGAAGAGAATATGGCTGAAATTATCGATAAACAGAAAAAAAAAATCGTATGATAAATTTTTAATGATTTTGATTTTTTTCAGTATGTAATGATAGTTTCCTGAATTTATTGTCTTCTTCGAAAGTTATGAAAATACTGGGTATATAAAATGCAATTAAATGTTGATCCTAAAAAATATGTTTTATTTTCTGTTTTTTAACTTTTATCTTTTATCTTGTTCACGTGTTAAAATATTGTACATGTATTTACCAAATGCAATGTGATGACTTATAACTGTTAAGGTTATAATATTATGTAGAAATTAAAATCAATTACCTATAATTAAACTGCCTTTTTATATAAAAAGAAATTAAATAATTAATGCAAGAGAATTTTTTTTTAACATTGGCCACTTGACGTATTACAACATTCCTAATTCAATATCAATACATAGATGGCGTTAGTAACTCAAAGGTAGATGCGTTTAAAAGATTTATTAACATATAAGGAAAATAAAATATGTTACCTGGTTGTGGATATTCGTTTTATAAGCGGATATCATTATGGCATACGATTTTTTTTAAATATGGGATAAATATCTAACATACAAATTAGTGTCAGATATGTTAACTTTTTTTAAAAAAATAAAAAAAAATAAAAAATTATCAATAAAATCAGGTTTCAAAAGAAATTGCAGGTGTAAGAAAAAGTCATAAATAAAATTTGCAAAAAACTTTAAAACTATAAAAATTTTAGATAAAAAAATTCCACATATATATATCATAAAGTTCTGATAAATGGAATAAACTCTACAATTTCACATCTCAACAGAGATGAGAAGTTTGTAGGGAATATGGATATCTAGGCGTTTACAGGGCTTATGACCTGTCATTGGCTGGGTTAAGTGGTAGTGATGTATTACACATTCCCCATTTCACCAGGTATAGAGAGTGTTCACATGTGAAGCGTCGCGCCATTTCACTGTATACATACAAGTTCTAATAATTGGCAGGTATGGATATTAAATACCAGGTGAGATGGGGAATGTTGTAATACATCTAGTGGCCACTTAACCCAGCCAATGAAGGTCATAAGCCCTGTAAACGCCTTGATATTCCATATTCCCTTCCAAACTTCTCATCTCTGTTAAGATGTCAAATTGTAATTAGCCCGCAATGGGTGAAATCCAGTTTTTGTGTACAAGTATTTGGACACACTTAAAATGTTGGAAGAAAATCTATTTATTTTTAGATAATTAACACCTGTAGCTCAATCACAGATAACTATCGACGTAGTTAAAAACGTGCTAACGCTAACGATTTGAGCGATCACAATGACATATCGTTCAATACCGCGATCGCTGACCCGAACATTGACGATCTGAGCCGAGCGGAGCCGAACTACGCTATATCACGGCCGTACGTCAAACGTCAAATCATCGCGCTTGTCGGATTTTTTTATTATGTCGACTGCTTTTCTCAATATTTGCTTGCCGAAACCGGCTAAATTATAATAAAGATTGAATGAAGATTTGTGCGAATAAGATATATCTCGGGTAAATGGCTCGCGACTAGAGTTTGCGCTCGTTTAATAATCCCGATCGATAACTTTTAACGCGTGTTCCATTGTGATCGCGAAAACGTTAAACATCCTTGGGTAAGAAATCGTTATCACGTCGCTTATTTACGAGTCGGTACTGATCTGTGATCGAGCAACTGCAATCACTTTTTAACCATATTTCGCTAAATAATACGGAATTGCGCCAAAGAAAAACAGTTATCGAGTTATTCAATAAGTTGTTGCTTTTCTACGATTGTCATCTTAATTATTAATGTTTCGAAAACATAAATTTAAAGAATATTATTCTCATGCAAATGTTACCACATGGATGCTATGACTAATACAAAATGTCGTTGCTATTTTATTGGCTCATCGATTATAACTATATTTGTCAAATTACAATAGTTTTTTTATAAACTTCTAAATTATTGGTTCCTAGAGCAGGTAAGAAATAAGATTATTATAAATACGATTGGACCTAATAAATACAAGTCTAACATAAAAAACTATTGATTCATTAAATCAATTAATGCGAATTACTGTAATTTAAAAAACAATGCACAATGTTTTATAAGTTAAATGAAACGTTTACATTTAAAATATATATATAAATAACTTAATTTTTTTACTTTTACGACGTAAAAATGCTCGTAGAGTCCCGAAGGGCGATTCTTTTTAGAGTTCGTTAACTAAATTCGAATATTTCATTTGAAATTATGGATTTCTCAAAAAAAAATTGCTATTAAAATAGTACCTTTATCTTTGTCAAAGGGGAGGTAAACTTGAAACCGATCGACATTATGCTAAAGTACACCGGTCGACATTTTTTTAAAATAAGTGAAATCGCACGTCTAATGGAAAAGTAATGACAGTTTAAAAAATAAATTCATTTTTTTATTATTAAGTCCATTGCATTTTTTTTCTATAATAAAGGACAACAAATCTATAAAAAAAGTAGAAACTTGAACAGGCGAGGATTTTAATTATTGCTGGAAGAATTTTTTTGTTAGTAAGGTACCGATTCTCGAATTTTAGACAAGTACGATAGTTTGTAGGTACACAATGTCGATAGTGAATATATAATATTTTCTACGATTACCATCAATTTCCACGTTAATACTTGATATTCTAAATCTATTGAGTACATTTCAGTTCGCTAATCTAATAAATTAGACAGGATACATACGAAGTAATCATAAAGGTAAGTTAAAATAAATAAATAAATATTTTAAACATAAAAAATGTGTATATAAAAATTTTTCACTCAAAAATGATTTCAATGAAAAAAAATTTTTTTTAAGATAATTTTTCACTCATGACTTGATTTAGAACTAAAAAAACTATAAAAAAACAGACTTTTAATTAAACAGATAAAAATTTAATTTAATTAAAAAATTTCGACCATCATTTATTTGTGGCTTAGTATTTTTAGGAAAAATAAAAAGTTGATGACTGATTTTAACTTATTTCTAATATCATTATAGGTTTTTTTATTATTGCAGAATTGTTCTCGGGTTTCTGGTGTTACATAAATATTTTTTACAACCGATTTTCTGTATCATATAAGGTTATTTTTAATTTTGGTAATTTAAATTACATATTGTGTAAACAAAATTATTTTTGTCAAATTTATGAGCATAACTTTTTTTCAATAAAACAATTTATTTGCTAAACATATTTATTATGTATGCATTTTGCATCAAAATTGATAACTTTCACGAGTTTATATAACTTTTAAAAAAAAACACGATATAAATATAAATTAATTATAATGTAATAATATTGAAGTTCAACAACAAATAATGACATATTATAAGTAATAATAAGAATATAATACAAGTATTTTTAATTTAATTATCTAAAGATATAAGTACATAAATGTAGGTACAACACATATTAAAATCTAATAGGTTATCATAAACTTCTTAAGATTAATACCCGTAATACATATTTAGCTTATTACATAATAATAAAAATTAAAGAAAATTATTAATTGGATTAATTATAAAATACTACCTAAATATGAATACAATTTACTTTTATGGTTAAGCTCCATTATTCATATTTTTACAGAGGAACATACCCAGCTGAAAAAATCGGATTCAAGTGGTTATTGATGTCTAATAAAAGTCGTACAGCCATTCGACATTTTGACATTTTTAATACGTGATTGTTTTTCGTAATCAGAGAATCAGCCCCCACACGTTTAAAAATACAGTTGAATAAATAAACACAAAAAATTTCTATTAAAGATACTGTAAGATACTATTAAAGATCCAAAATGGGTCACGGTTCATATCCGGTTCGAAGACCACAAATGTGAGGTTCTCCGGCTGGGGGGGCAGCAGTAAAAGTCCTGTGTTAAAGTTTAGTTGGTTTAATACGTTAAATGTGGTTACGTCGATACAACCACTCGTGCGTTTTTCGATGACAGATAGCATAGATGCATAGATAAAATTAACAGTAGATTGGAGAGCAGTGTTACCAGAGCTATAAGAATTCTGACAGATACATCATTGCAATTTATGTAAATATATTTCCTCCTAAAATTTAAAAGAAAAATTACTTTACTACCCTTATTAATAAATTACAATTTTAGTGTACGAAGATAGTTAGGTAGTAGGTTGTCCGCCTCGTGGCATAGTGGTAGCGTGTTTGGCTACTGTGCATGAGTTCGCGGGTTCGATTCCCGTAGGAGGTCAACATGAAATATTTATTTACATGTGGTTTCATATCAATATTTCATGTGTGATCCCTTGGACAGGCAGTGAAGCGTAAGACTGATTATCTTACCTTCATGTGATATAAAACGATCAAGATACACTGCACTTGGTGTAGCATTGCAGTGCCCTATGCACCATTATGTGCGGAAAAGGGAAAGTGGTAGTAGTAATGTTGACATTGAGAGATATATTTAGATGTCGGTCGTTACTTGAAAAGTAGGTATCTGTCTTTAAAGGCGACCACTTTTTTCAGCTTTGTATATATTTTCCACTGTAAAAATATTGTTCCATACATCCGAAAGTATTTAAATTTCACGTGGAATGACAGTATGTATGGAAGAACAGACAATTAAATCCATTAAATGTA
This sequence comes from Micrasema minimum, assembly GCA_022494985.1. Taxonomy (NCBI): domain Eukaryota; kingdom Metazoa; phylum Arthropoda; class Insecta; order Trichoptera; family Brachycentridae; genus Micrasema; species Micrasema minimum. Next base: position 9,760 of record JAGVSP010000737.1, read on the forward strand.
TATAAATTCGTGATATTGCACGGATTTGACTCATGTTGGTTTTCTACTCAACTCGAATAGCAATAAAATTGTGTTTTATTTTCTTTTTTCTGAAAGAAAATCGCACAATGTGATTAAGAAATAAACTACACTAAACAACATTTTGTATAATGGTTAATCGTAATGATTGAATGGACAAATGGATAAAAATTATTTTGACAAATAAAATTTATTATTAACATTTAGTTATAAAATACAAAAGATCTTATACAATCAGTCATAATATTACAAATATTTACATTACAAAATAGTTTAAAGGGTGTATTTGGTTCAGGGTCCGTTTATTCCGCTTACAAAAATGGAACTTGTTGGCAAAAGTAAGTCATATTTTGGCGTTTTTTTCCATTACTTTAAAAAAGTTTTAATATCGGGTTATTGTTGATTCTATGTACTCAGTACTCATGATACACAGGTCAGGAGAGATTTGAGACATTTATTGAGCGTTTTAAAGCCCTGGGTTGACTAATTAATTACATTTATAAAAAAATCTAAATTACACACCGATATCGAAAATACATAAAGTTTTGTATAAATATTAATTATGTAAAAACACACATATTTGAATTTTATCCTACGATTACGTAAATAAGCTTTGTGACAAAATACTTAAAATATTTTGTAGGATATACTTGAGCAAAAATAAAACTAAATTACTTTAGAAACATCGAGTATTGGTATCAATTTGTTTAAAAAATATAATTCAAAAGATTTATTTATTTCTATGTGCATAAAAGATAGTGTTTAGTCTGATTTTTTTAATCTATCTATAATGTATGGATATTTAAAAAACTTGGTTACAATCATGCAATTCTTTGTTTTTAAAACGAAAAAGTTATTTATCAAAAGGTTGTTAATGGGTACAAAATGGTGAATGATAAATGAAAGCACCTTTCGTTCTTTCGCTAAGACGAAATGAATACATCACTTCAAATGATCCACCTCTCAAAATGCGCTATCAAAAATTTCCCAGTTCGTTCCGAGCTTGTGATAAATCGGCATCAAGTCTAGAGACGTTTCAAAATACCATTTTAATACAGAGCTTTCTTGAACAGAGGACCTTTACGTTCTAGGAACATTGCGAACATGCATTGAAGATATTTTGCAGACGAGAAAGGCATCCACGTCGAGAATATTCCATAGAGATAGAACCCTCTGTTAAGGACCATTTCTGACACCTTTAAAAGGTTCTGCAAGTATATTATAGCCCAAAATGTATCCAAACAGTCTCAATTGTAAACCCCCCTTGTCATGGCTTCTCTGTTTCTATTATGCCATTTGCAAGTGAGGATCCGAACGTAAGTTCTCCTGAAGGAAGCGTTACAGAGAGCGTAACACATCGGATTTATCGTGGAGTTGACGTAGCACAAGGCGTAAAAAAAGTCCCACAGCTCTTCAGGAATACACCCTGTGCAAGCAGTCAAGGGCTTGAGAAGAACTAAGATGTTGTAAGGCGTCCACGTGATGATGAAAGATAACAAGATGGCGGAGAGTGTCTTAGCTGCTTTTGTTTCTTGTTTTTTCTCTTGCGTTTTTTTTCTTCTTTTTCGCCTGTTGTTTCGTGTGGGGCAGCCAGTAATGTGGTTTTCCCGCTAGTTGTTTAGGGATGATCTTCGCGTTGAGGGGTATTCGCACATCGGGGATGTGTGACGCCCGTCGGTTCAGGTTGTTGTGGTTGTGTCCTCCTGACGGGTTCAGGGAGATGTTGAACTCGCTGTCTCCTCTGTGCGGTGGCTGCGGGGTGCGGACTCGGCTGTTAGGGCTCGGGCTGGGAACGTCTTCAGGGATCATCTTTATACTCGGGGCCCGCTCCGGACCGGCGCTGGAGGACGTGTCAGGGGGCAGCCTGATCAGGATGGTGTAGATGGAGTCGGTGGACATGGACCTGGCGGCTGGCAGGCTGCGGCAGTCCCGGGGGGCGGACGCCGGGGCGCTGGTGGGAGCGGGCCGCAGCGGGGACGCCCCACCCTCACTCCCCCCTCCGGCTCCGACACCCCCCGCGCCGCCGCCCCCGCCGCCCGACTGTCCGCCCCGAGACGCGTAAGGGTCCCGAATCACGTTGAGCGACGTACACCTGAAATAATTTAATTACTCGTTTACTAAAAGGTCGGAAAAGGGAAAAAATATCATTAATGTTACAAGGAGAAAGGGTCATTTTGTTCACTTTCAGTGATATTGTGAAGTGACGGAAATTAAAGTAATGTGAAAGAGAGTTTATAAAAAAAGGGACCGAAAAAATACCAAGATAAAATTTATTAGAACTGTAAAGACAAATATACGAAATTCTCAGAATTTTTAAAGTTGAATTTTTTAATGGAGGTAACTTCAATTTCATTATTCGCATCGTATTATTTGTTTAAACTGTGTATTGATTACGCAAATTTCTATGTAAAATTTAATTTTTAAAAGTTTTTAAAAACATAACACTTTATAATTTCCGCCTAAGAGAAAATTAGTTATTTTATTACACTACTAGATTAAAATAGACCTATCCTTCTTCAGGTGACTTATAAACTGAAATATATATGTGATACCTAGTTTTTACTACCTATCTGAAACTAAAAGTGTAATTGAGAATGTATATGAGTTCGAAAATGTTTTTTTTCCTTTTTGTAAAAGCTTTCACTAGTACCTTAGTATAAGTAAAATTGCCAAAATTCTTATTATAATGCGGTTTTTCATTTTGGTTTTTTTATGGATACTATTAATTTGCCAAATAAATGATATTTGAAAACAATTTGCCAAAGGTTATGGGAAAAAAAATCAACTTCGTACTCAATTTTCAAATGGGTCAAAACAAAAAATATTATTACACAAAATCGACTTCAATTATGACGTAGATTCACTGGTTTCCCGCTTATACATCGAGTGCTGTTACACCCTGTAAGAACGCGTAAGTTTATTTTTGTTCTTTTGAGTTTATCTACTCAACATAACAAAATTTTACAAAACGTATTTTGAGGAAATCAAAGGCGGATCTTTCACCGATGATTTTATTTTTTATAGGAATTCAATTTCTGAACCCCCACACGTACCATGGCGGTGTTATGTGACAAAGGGAGATGAAATGTTTTATCAACCCTTTTTCTATTTAAGGGAATACGAGGAACAAAGGGGGTTTCTTAGAAAATTTTGTTTCATGTAAAAATCCTGAATGCCGACTGGAACACGTGTAAGCAGAGTCATCCACAACCGTCAGAACGAAAGGCACTTTAATATTACATTTCGGCGAGTTTTTAACGGCATCTATTGAAGATACACTGCACTGGGTGTACGTTGCACTGCCCTATGCACCGAGTGCGGATAAGGGAAAAAGTAGTACAATAAAAGCCCCACCCTTTTCCCTGGACTGCTTTAAAAGACTATTGAGTCTTTTTTCAGTCCAGCTAACTCTACCGATTTTTTCAACAAGCTAAACCGCGATTTTAAGATTGTTAGTGTTGATAAAAATACGGATGAATTTACGATTATGTACGCGAACAAAATGCTTTCATTGTACCCTACCACCGTCCCGGCTTATGTATTATAATTGTCATTGTTTCCATCACCCAAACCAACCAGAGTCGGCCCAAATTAACAGTAGTCGGGTATGTTAGTTTCTACCCCGATCATTATTTTTAAGTAATTATAACCACCCGTGTGGAGACCGGTATCCTGCCTCGCCAGGCCCCCCATTCCAGACATCCACCCGTGCATCCGCGGTCAGGGTCTCAATGGAGGGGGGATTAGGGAAAAGAGGGGAGGGGACTAGAAACGCATGTGTGCATCTCACACTATCATCCTATCATCCTATCTGGCCTACACTATTTCATACGTCCCCTGCCGTACCTTATCACAATACCTATCCAAAGATCCATCTTATCCTTACAAAGGACACAATACAATTGAGTTGAGGGATGGGATATAATTTGAGACCTCCACGCACGCACACACAACGGGCCCCTGCGAGGCACACCCAAGTCCCCCCGGGGACTACCCCACTAAGCAATCTATTAGTTCTAGATACTTCCTTTTACGGAACAAAACGTGCACAAATGCCAAGTTCAGTCCATGTCCAAGGGAAAGTAGTAGTAGTAAGTAGTAATATACATTGCGTTGAGAGGACAACTAAACAAGTGACAAATTAAGTACACAAAAAATTAATATCACCAACTCCGCCGCCAAGTTTCACAAAGCAGGATTTTAAAAGGATCAGATATTTTATTTTTAGAAAATCGAATGATGTTCACGTATTTGTATACTCTAGGGCCTAGAGTCTAGGCTCTAAGTCCCCGTCATAATCGTCTCTCCTGGAGAGGATATTACCTGGACACCGAGCTCTGGAGAGGGGTCTCTATGGAGACGGGGGTGGCGTAACCCATGTCTGAAGGGTCCTCTAGGTCCTCGTCATAGTCGTCTCTCCCGGAGTGCCACCACGCCACGCACCACGCACGGATCCCCGCCCAGCCTTTCAGCTTCTGCAAGAGGAAAATAACATCAAAACAATGTCAATATGCCGCCATTTACCTAAATTACTTTTGAATTTTTACAGTTTTTTTAATATTTTAACATTATTATTTTATAAATAAAAACGTAAGCCAAAAACGAAAATTACTTTTTTACGAACTTAATGCATAAGGCTCTGACTTCTCAGCACGGCTACGAATTTAAAAATCCGGATACGCGAAATCGCTATCTTTAGGTACCCCGCAGACTAGAGACTTTCTATCGGGCGATAGTTTAGTCGGGTTGGGCTGCTAGCGCGCACACTGAATCAACAAAACAGTCGGGTTGGTGATGAGTGCGCAGACTAGAGAAACAGTCGGCCAACTGCTCTCGAATGTTTTTTCAGTTAATAAACGACTTTTGAAGAGAGCGGGTTGCAATGAATGTTGGAAACATATTGTCAAGAAAAGTTATTATTGCTGCAATACTGCAAAGGAGAAAGCTATCTCCCGATTAAACGATCGGCAAGTGTGCGCGCGTGGAAGAGCGCCATACTTATTAAGCTATCGGCCGATAGTTTATCGATAGGATAGTTTAAAGGCAATCGTAAGGTCTATTAAACTTGGCAATCGGCCGATACCGGATTAAAGGCCCGACTGAACTATCGCCCGATAGAAAGTCTCTAGTCTGCGGGGGCTCTTATTCGGTACTTTTGCTACGTCTCCATACAAATTATGTGTCTAAATACCTAATGAAGTAAGGGATATCGCACATTGAAAGCACACAAAAAGGGTCGTACTGAATATAAAGTTGATTCGTAGAACCAGAGAAATGGCTATGTACTTTTTAAAAAAAATTATGCGCTACTTAACTTCTATCAAAACTTGGTTAAAATGCCTTGAAATATAATAGACGCATCCTATTTATAATTATAATGACCTGTTTTGGCTGGAAATCGCGAATGCGATATTTTAATAATTGATTATGTAAATAGTTGGGATAAAAAATTGACCCGTAGTATTATAAACCTGCTCATTTTAAATTTTTCAAAACTACTACATAACCGTTCAACTTATCTATTTTTATATATCAAATTTTAAATCATTAACCGCAATTACTGATATCAGATTTTTGGTGGAAGCTGGCATTCCAGTAGTCCATGCGCTCTGTAGCTGCAAGATGACCTGACTTCTAGACTCTATCTGCTATCAGTAGAATTAGTATTTTATTAGTTAGTATCGCGTTTTTAGTTAAATTGTTTGAATTTAATTCGCACGTGGGTGAAGCTGAAATTCCAACCGTCTATGCGCTTTGTAGCTGCAAGACGAATTGGGGTTCAGTACTTCACCTACGTATAGATTTAAGTATCATTTCTTAAATAATCGTTGTCTCAGATCCTTTATTCATAAATTGGGAATGGAATTAATTAAGAATATCGAATGTACAGCGCCCTTGAGGTGATTTCTCACAAAAATGGCGCTTAATAAATTATCCAAATTTTAATAATAATAATAAGAAAAAATCAATACATAAAATGTTTATATTCTGCCTTTTTAGACGAATGCCCAAAACGAATTATTTCGACCAAAATTTAATTTTTATCGTCATAGTTTAGTCTTAATCACCTCTGCAGAACACAGCATTATCATCGTGCGGTAAAAGAAGTGCTTAATTAAGAATTTATTGAAATATTATGTATTTTTAATTTATTTTGTTCATAAATTCCTAGGGCCCATTATGACACAAAACAGCGCCACTAGCGCTACCTAGCGGGCGCAGAATAAATTAAACTTGAAGTGGAAAAAGCTACCAACAGATGGTGCTATATTAAAACTTTTCCCAACTTTAGACGGGCGAGGATTCTGGAACCACCTAATTTTAATAGATTATTATTTTTTAAACATTTAAAATGCATAAATGAGATGAGTTTATTTATAAATTCCTTGACATAGTTTTTATGCTTAAAATTAAATATAATCGTATCAACAATAATGAATAGATTGGCATAAAAATTGATTAAAACATATCTATAAGATATAATTTCTTGTCTAGTTTTTTTTTTAAGATAGCGCCTAATCCTAATTTATGTTTAGCAGTACGCTGTCTTTGTTGATAGCTTTGATAAAGTAATGTGATAATGAATCTACAGTGGCGTAGCATTTAATGCGTTTTTTACTATAATTTTAAAAAATACGCCGGCGATACTTGACGTTCATATAATCTTTTCATTATTACATTTACTATGGCTTATATCCGTCCTAAAAATGATGATTTTACCATCGTATACTTGGGTTACAATACATAAAGAAACTCGCAAGCACACTCATGTGTAGAAAAAATGAATCGTAGATAGAGGGAAAAACAGTAAATGAGGCGATAGGTGATAGCTTGGATTGGAGCTGAAGCGTAAAACTGATCATCTTGCCTTAATGTAACAAATTATCAAAATTCTTTGCACTTGGTGTAACGATGCAGTGCCATATGCGCCATTAGGTGTGGATAAGGGAAAGTAGTCGGCAAATCATAATTGTAATAAAGGATGCAATGTTGTAAGCAATTACAATGAAAGCCCCACCCTTTCCCTAGACTGCTTTAAAGACTATTGAGTCTTTTTTCAGTCCAGCCAACTATACCGATTTTTTCAACAAGCTAATCCGCGAATTTAAGATTGTTAGTGTTATGAAAAATACGGATGAATTTACGATTATGTACGCGAACAAATGCTTTCATTGTACCCCTACCACTGTCTCGGCTTATGTATTATAATTGTCATTGTTTCCATCACACAAACCAACCAGAGTCGGCCCAAATTAACAGTGGTAGGGATGTTAGTTTCTACCCCGATCATTATTTATTAGTAATTACAACTACCCGTGTGGGGACCGGTATCCCGCCTCGCCAGGCCCCCCATCCCAGACATCCACCCGTGCATCCGCGGTCAGGGTCTCAATGGAGGGAGGATTAGGGAAACGAGGGGAGAGGACAGAACGCATGTGTGCATCTCACACTATCATCCTATCTGGCAGACACTATTTCATACGTCCCCTGCCGTACCTTATCACAATACCGATCCGAAGACCATCCTATCCTTACAAAAGACACAATACAATTAAGTTGAGGTTGTAAGCAATTCGTTAAAATACTAGCAAAATACTTTATTTGAGATTTTTTCAAAGAGGTTACCTGTTGACCGTTATAATTAAATATAATGCACGCCGCGCCATTCCTAAAAAGCTACTGTAGACCTTTCATCGAGTGTTTACTATGGCCGTGACGACATATTTCGTCATTACGAATAACACTGTATCCATGGTCTTGACGACATAAATATTTCGTCATTGCGATTATTACTATGGTCGTGACGATATAATATTTCGTCTTGCAATTATTCGTATGGGCGTGACGTATCCTATATAAATAATTACTTGTTGTATATTAAATCCCCCCGGTTAGCAGGTTAAACCTAATACTTTTTGCTCTCGCACTTTCCATCTGTTTCAGTTTAGAAAAGCGAGAAACAAGTTGTGCCGAAGTGGGCTTCGAACCTATAGATTCTAATCCGGAGTCCTCGAATCTACCACTAGACCAGAACCCGGTTCATATTGACATTAATTTGCTAATTAGTATTGCTTAAAGGATTTTTAAAACAAGAGGGTTATTCGAAAATCTGGTTTGAAATTATTTTTTGCTTATTTTAATTTATATCGATTAATACCGAGTAACCAACATATAATAACGATATTACTGTAAACAGAAAAAAAGCTGTTATTAAATATTAACTTTAGTTATAATATTTCAATTTTAGTTATTAAATAAAAAAAGTGAGACGTCCAAATAATTAATTTACCCCCTCCAATTACAAGACACATTTTAAAACGTAAGTTCTTTTTGTTGAAGATGTCATCTCTCGAGAACACAAGTGGACAGGTGTGAAATGAGCGTCGTTAGAGGAAGAGAGTAGTGAGAGGAGAGGAAAGGAGGGAGGGGTGGAGAGAACAGGAGGGAAGTGCGAAGAGAAAAGGCCAGAAAGTTAACAGGAGCGCCACTCAGGTGCCATCTACCGGCGAGGGAACAAAGCTAAAAGCCCATAAATTGCATTGTACTGGGAGCTAGCGGCAAGTGTTCTGGCTAAGTGATTCAACGGAATTTTATGTTTTGGTGGAAGAAAAAAGCAAGCAAATTACATTTTATACCCTTTGACACATATTAAATTGCGATTGAAATCTCTACAGAGAATAAGTTTGGTAGGGAAAATGGATAACTAGGCGTTTACAGGGCTTATGAATTTTCATTGGCTGGGTTAAGTGTCCACTTGATGTATTACAACATTCCCTATTCAACAAGTATTTAGACAAACTCAAAATGTTGTTTATAATAATATTCAATTTCAATAATGGATTTATTCTTTTTTTTTATACGCAAACTGCCTCCAAGCCAAGAGATCGGTCGCCTCGCCTCTGTAAGAGCATGCTCCACCACGTGACTCGCGGCCGCTTTCCATTACAAACGTATTCCTCGATTTTCTCCCTGGAATTTAACATTAGAGCAATGATTTTTTTCACACATTTTAGATATCTGATGCGTGTTTTCACCGTCTTATTTTTTTGATATTATATTTGTTAACTAACTAACTAACCATCACGCCATTTCCCCGTAGGGGTAGGCAGAGATGATAGAACGCCATACCACTCTGTCCTGACATACTTCCTTTGCTTCCTCTACATTTATACATCTTCTCATGCACATACGCCGGTTATTCGTTAGTGGAGATAAATCAATTATTTAAAAAATCATTGCTCTAATGTTAAATTCCAGGAAAAAAACGAGTAATACGTTTGTCTGGAAAAGCGGCTGCGAGTCACGCGGTGGAGTATGCTCTTAAACCAGGTATTTTTAAGAACGTCGCTTGTACCAATCTGGTTTTTAGGTTTTTTTTTTTTTAAATTGTTTTTTTTTTTCAATGAAATATTTCCCTTGTGCGAACTCTCCGGCAGAGTCTGCGGGCGGGTGCCCCCCGACCCAGCCCCACCCTCCCACGACACCTGCAGCGGATAAATGCACAACAATAGAGGTGCTAGAATGGAAGGTAAATACGCCGACACTGGAGCTAAATAATACTACATCTACTATCTGTTTTGTGTCATTAAAAAAGTAGTTATTAAAGAGCACATCACATTGTAAGGAATTAGGGTGCCAGTTTTTATTGTACCGTCCTTTTCCGTATAAAAAACTAGAAACCACATTTTTCTGGCACATTTAGTGAGCGTCGCACCGGTAACTTTGTCACATATTATAAGTACAAAGCCAGCACGTTTTTTTTTTAGCGCTGATATGCCCCTTAAGTGCATTATGCTAACGCCGCATTAAAAGCTCTAAGCTTTTTGCCCTCGAATGACTAAACACTGCATCAAAGTTACAGCACTTCGTAATACGGCTTAATCAATCAAACTCATCCAGGTTTTGCATTGAATGAAATTGTGTGTTTTTTTTTTTTAATTATTGATTTATTTTCAAAAGAAAAATTTTTTTTTACAAAAAAATACATAAAATCACATATATGTACATTAGAAAAAATTAACAAAAATCCCACCAAGGCATAGCCTGTTTGTGGGTATATACTGTGAAAGTCAATGTGAATGTGTTTACACTTTTACAAGCAGCATGCACGAGGCAAAAGAGAAAAAGATAATTAAAAAATACAAGATATTGATATATTTATACAAGAAGGGAAATAATTAAAAAATAAAAAATTACGGAGATTATGTTATTGTTATGGTCTTTATAGTAAGAATGATTTTTACTTTTACACTATGTATCCAACTTTGCGTTAATAAAAAAATAAAAAAAAATTAGGGAAAATTTGACAATGCCGTTTTATTGTCACTTAAAAAAAAATTAATTGAATTGGGGGCAATAAAATGTGCATGTCTCTGAGAAAGTCGTGATTTACAATGTGGTATTTCTAGCACTCGGTTTCTTCTTTGACTAGATCTATTTGAGCTTCTAGCAAAGAAGTTTTGGTGCATAAATACATAATTTAAGCATTGTAATAAATATATTCGTCTAATATCCATTATATAAATTTATCCGTTTTAAACGTGATAAATCAAGGAAATTCTATTGTCGTTTCATGGCAGCTTTTCTTCCGTTTCTATTACGGTCAATATTTCCATAAATTACAATGCTAAAAGGGTAAACATACCATGGTATTATTTACTTATATTGTATACTATAAATATCCCATTAAAGTTCTCAGTGGCCTTATTCTGTCGTGTTAGGGAAAGATAAATAATAAATGACGTGAATGCTACTGTAATGCAAAATTATAAGATCTAGTGGTTTTAGGTAAAAAATTGTATTTAATTAAAACACAAAGAGTTCTTACACAGGTTTTTTATTAAAAACACTTTTGTCGTCGACGCGTTTCGTCTTATTAGGACATTTTCAAAACACTGATTAAAATTAATACAAAAATCTTCTTATATACTAACAAAAAATTGCAATATGTTATACAGGTAGAAAGGGGGGGAGGGGTCATTAAGGGTAATATAGATTTTCACACAATGATAGAAGATACTTTGGAAGTATCTTCCAAAGTATCTTCCAAAGTATTCCAAAGTATCTTCTATCATTGTGTGAAATCTATATTACCCTTAATGACCCCTCCCCTGGAAGTATCTTCCAAAGTATTCCAAAGTATCTTCTATCATTGTGTGAAATCTATATTACCCTTAATGACCCCTCCCCTGGAAGTATCTTCAAAAGTATCTTCCAAAGTATTCCAAAGTATCTTCTATCATTGTGTGAAATCTATATATTACCCTTAATGAACCCTCCCCCCCTTTCTACCTGTATAATATATTGCAATTTTTTGTTAGTATATAAGAAGATTTTTGTATTCATTTTAATCGGTGTTTTGAAAATGTCCTAATAACAGATAGTGTTTTCCTGGGTTTATTATGCTGCGTGTTTGTGGGCTTTGTGTTAACGTTTTCGGAGCACATTGCAAAAATCTTCAGGGCTGAATGTATTGTGTAGGTTTAGTGTGTTTAATTGTGAGGAATTTGTACCGTTTTCGCAGTCGGGCAATGTATGTGGTTAAGTGTGTGGAGTTTGTACGTGTCCTAAATAATAGACGAAACTCGTCGACGACAAAAGTGATTTTAGTATAAAAAACCTGTGTAAGAACTCTTTGTGTTTTAATTAAATACAATTTTTTACTTAAAATAAAAATGGAGTTCTACGAATTCCAAAAACAATCTTGAGGTGGTGTAACCAGAATGTCTCATATATAATTTTTATATAACGTTTTTATTCCAAACCTTGAGGTGGTGGATACAAGTCTCTAAGGTTCATATAAAAAAAATACATATTTGGTTTGGTCGGGTTTTAGTTTCTCTGAGCTTACTGGAAGGATTTTACACTATTCATTCTTGTGACAAGTTGCCCCAAAAAATCCTTGAGTCCTACTCCCATATTCCTTTATCTATGACTTCCTCTATCCCAAATTCCAACATTGTCTCATTATTATCCTTTCACAACGCGGGTAGACAAAACATTTACATGTAACATTTGTTATTTTGCATCTGTCAAACCGCACGCATCGCGACCGCATCTTACGCCGCAAACGCATCTCATCCGCATCTTACGCCGCAACCGCATCTTACGCATCGCATCGCATCTATATTCAACTTTGAACTATTCAAACAAATCATCCCAGTGTCATTGTGTTTATTGTAAATTCTTGTGTTCTGTTTGTGATTAGTTGATGTGCAGTGCAGACCAATTTTCCTGTTTTATCATCCATTCTCCATCAAGGTAGGGGCAATTTTATATTGGATTGATTGGTGTGGGTCTCCTGGCATCGCCTGGGAGCTGGATCCGTTCAGCCATCTTCTCCAGCCTTCATCCGAGACATAAATTCTTTCCCGCATCACCCAGCTCTCGTCCTTCAAATTAAAATCGACAAAAACGCGCTTCGCCGCTTCTAGTAATAATTAATAATAAAATAACATTTAAAGGATCTTATATTAGTATTTTGTTACAGAGGTGTCTTCTAAATTTATTTATTCCGTTTATTTCTTTGACGGTCTCAGGGAGTTCGTTATATTTTTTGAATCCTTTGTACATTATGCTGTTCTGAGTACACGTCTTAGATCTATTGATTGTCCATATATTATTTTTGATTCTGGTGTTATATCCTATGGGTGTTGCGGTTAAACTGAACCTTTGTCATAAAATAATCTGGTAATAGACTATTTAGCATTTTATGAATAAACAATATAAAGAATAAGGAGCAAAGATTTTTTCTTACAGACTTTGTGCTCAAGACTTTATTTTTACAAGATAAAATTATTATTACGATATCAGTTAATAATTAGTCTTGACTTTTTTGTAAGCCATTGAAAAATATTATTTTCAAACCAAATTCGGTCCATTTTTCTGGATTTCTATTCCAAGATTTCATTATTTTCAAGTCCTTTCTCTGAGAAGAAATCTGAATAATCGAGCTTGTTAATCCAAATCGAATATTTTCAGTTCATTTGGTGAATTTTATCAATCCCAATCACAATATTCAACCGTAAAGCCAAGTTTACAATAGAAATATGTAACCGTTATTAACTTATCTTTGCTCAAAAAACTCGCTCTTGCATTTTTGCTTTGAGTAATTCTAATGCCCTTTTTTTCTTTATTTTTAAAGTGGGCTAGTTTTAAAATTAGAATAAACTTTTTTACGGGGCTTTATTTGTTTTCATTATTTCTTTACTAAATATTTCGAAATTATTGTCTAATTTAACTATCAGCATTACAATATATATATAGCCATTTTAGAAGATTTTGTTTTCAGATATGCGCAATGAGATTTTTAAATTCAGAATCCAAAACATGTCTTTATTATATTTTAAAATATTAAATAAACAGCGTTGTTTTGCGTTTTAATATTCAGTGGTAACACTAAATTTATGATAATATTTTTACAAATTCAACAATATTATACTTTTTAAATTAAATTAAATGAACATTATTGATGTAATTGATTTTTTTAAGATACAAGCAGTGCCTTTTACCAGTCAATAGGATAACTGTACTCCAGAATCCATTGGTTGTGTACATTTTATTTTCGCTTGGTAAAAAAGATGGTAGAAAACATTGTTTTTTTTATGAATAAATAAAAAATATTTTTTTATGAAAAAAATTTCATCATGATGAAGTGTTACGAATTAAATGCAGAATTAATGAAATACTTACTTTTCAAGCTTTACAACACCTTTAATTTTTTTTACACGCGGTTTAAAAACCTTGTCTAAACTGAGCCTAGATCATCTCAAGGTTCTGTATTAATACGAACAAATTATTATCATTCCTTTTTACTAAGACGTAATTATTTTGGGAATTAATCAAAATCCAGTGTTATTAGAAAGCTCCTATCCCTGTGAAGAGATTTCTCAACAATAGGATCGAGATGGGGAGGTATTGGAAAGCTATTGCTGGCTTTTAACAACCCCTAATCCAAGTGGTTCTCAAACATTAATGTCTCTTTAGGTCCCACGCCGCGCTTCACCTGTTTGGTTAATCTAACATAAACTACTAGGTAGCTAGCTAGCTTCATTATTGATTAGAACATATTAAAAGTAAAATAAAGAATGTTAAATTGTTGGTAAATTATTTTGTTTAACTACTGCAAAATCTACAAAATGTAAGATATTTTGGCCCTCGATAAACGTCTGTACATAAATATGTCAAAACTAATTGTTTATTTAATAGTATTTTGCCTCGTGTACTAGGTATATCGCGAGAAACAAGTAACCGACAGGCCCACCCCCTCTCCCAACTCCCAGACCTATTCGCCCTCGCAGCCTCCACATAAACCTCCCTTATCAGGTTTCTGCTGGAGGCAATATTCATAACTCCCACCCCCTATACTCTATACTGACAGGATCTTCCTTTTTCAATATCAATTTACCATCAACAACGAACTGCGAATGTTTAACGCCATAGTAAACAAAAAACAGTGTGTTTATCACACGGATCTGCGTAAAAACTATACATGTTGCTCGATCACAGATCAGTACCGACTCGGTAATAAGCGACGTGATAACGATTTCTTACCCATGGATGTTTAACGTTTTCGCGGTCACAATGGAACACGCGTTAAAAGTTATCGATCGGGATTATTAAACGAGCGCATACTAGTCGCGAGCCATTTCCCGAGATATATCTTATTCGCACAAATCTTCATTCAATCTTTATTATAATTTAGCCGGTTTTCGGCAAGCCAAATATTGAGAAAAGCAGTCGACATAATAAAAAATCCGACAAGCGCGATGATTTGACGTTTGACGTAAGGCCGCGATATAGCGTAGATCGGCTCCGCTCGGCTCAGATCGTCAATGCTCGGCTCAGCGATCGCGGTATTGAACGGTACGTCATTGTGATCGCTCAAATCGTTAGCGTTAGCACGTGATTAGCACGTTTTTAACTACGTCGATAGTTATCTGTGATTGAGCTAATGGTGTAACAAAACTCGACGTACAAGCGGGAAACCAGTGAATCTACATAATATTTGTAGAATAATTTTTTTTGTTATCAAATATCATGTATTTAGTCAAAATAATACTATCCATTAAAAAAAACAAATAAAAAACAGCGTTTTAATAAGAATTTGTGCAATTTTAATTCATCTGACTTATGAAAGCCTTTGTGACCAAAATTAGTAGCACATCCCGAAAACTGGAGAATTTACATCATATTTGGAGTCAAAAAATATGTAATGACTTTTTAATCTGAGCTTGAAAAAAAAATTTATGGTAGATTAAGTAAAATTGCGTGAATTCTAATTAAAATGCGTTTTTTTAATTTTGGTTTCTTCATGAACAGCATTAATTTGATTAAGTACATGATATTTGGCGATAAATTACAAAAAAATATTGAAAAAAATTCAACTTCGTACTGAATTTTCTCGAAAACTATGGGTCAAATAATAATTAAATAAAATTCTACAAAATCGACCCCAATTATTATGTAGATTCTCTGGTTTCCCGCTTGTACACGTCGAGTTTTGTAACACCATGTATACGCTGTCCATAATATGAAATATTAGTCTCAATATTTCTTAAAAGAATATCTTAGATGTAACCATCTTGACAAAGCATCATTTGCCGATGTAGACAACAGTTTGACAGGAAGGTGGACCCATATTCACCGGAGCGCCAATGAGGAAATCCACTGCTACCCGGAATTATAAATTTTCTAAAATGCTTTCGTGTAGACGCGAATATTTAAAAATTTTGAAGTGGGATGAATTTCCCCAAAAACGCACGCAAAAATGAATATAAAAATGTTGAAAATAGTTTCATTTTCAAAAATCTTAAACAATGACGTCACTCCTTGTTACTACAGCGTGTAGTGTTTCCGGTTTCCGTTTTTAAAACGTAGCCGCGTTCCAAGGCAATTTAATATGGAATACAATATACCTACAAGTTTCTGTTGCAAAAAAAGATGGCCGCCATTCAGTCTACCTCGACTCACAGCTGTTAAGACTGGTATATGACAGTTGAGTCGACGGGATATTTTATCTGTGCTTCCCGCGTCAGTTTGCATAGATTTTTGACAGTTTTGTTACTGGCTGGAGAAAATACCATGCCTTAAACAACCCGTTTTATGACGTCACTCCCGCAAAAATGACGCAGTTAGTACATAGTTGGTATTTAGCGCGGTTTTTGAAATGTGCAACTTTAAAAAAATCGTTGCGTCTTCATTGGATATTATAAAAACATCGTAATTTTTTTTTTTTTGTCTAGTTAAAAAGTAAGTTTATAAAAAAAAATTACTTTAGTAAAACAGTGGATTTCCTCATTTAGTAGCCAGGGCAACGCCAGGTAATGCAACTGGTTAAATAAAAATACTGAAACCTCCATGAAACCATAGAATTACGTTATGGGAAAATGTGAAAGTGGGCGGTAGCAGAATAAAGAAACAAAAGAGATATACATTACATAATAAATGTTTGCTCCTTAGACGCCCACTATTTTCAAATTTTGTAAAGGTCGCCATACTAATGGACCGACGTAATGCTGAGGTACTAAAGTTTAGGGGTCTGGAAGCAAACGCAGCCTCTACCCACATTTACAGTCTTCATTTCATTTTTCATTTAATTTCATTTCATTTATTTCAACGTAAATACAAAAGTATATTTATTGAACGTCAATGAGTTAAGTAATAGTATATAAGTCAATTTAGTAAAATAAAATTTAAATACAAAAGTAAGTAAATTATAAAAAATATAGTGTAGTATGTATTGTGTTGGATCAACACCAAGCATCCGTGCTATTTTAAATAGTCATCAATTTTATAATTACGCTTTTTTGCATAAGTTATTTTCTTAATTTTAGTTTTAAATTTTTTCTACCGTCAAAATCTAATTATTTGCGGGAATTTTTATTTATAAAAGCGTATACAGACCCCCAGGAATGAGTTCGCAGTCTTATGTAGTCTTAATTTAGGGAGGTCCAGATTTCCTTTGTTTCTAGTATTATAGGGATGCCTATCGCTAACCTTATGAATTTTATCTACATTTTTACGGGCATACATAATGTTTTCATAGATATATTGACTTGCTACGGTCAATATGTTAATATTTTTGAAAACATCCCTTAGAGAATCTCTATAATTAAATTTATAGATTGCGCGAACGGCTCTTTTTTTCAACAAATCATCATACCATATCCGCTCCCTGTGTGTGGAGCATATGGAATCCACAAACTGCCTCCAGGCCAAGCGATCGGCCGCCAGCTCCCGCGCATCCCCCAAGTCAAGTCCACGTCCCGCATCTCTGATGAAACTGCCGACGAATTGTCAACAGCGGACGACCAGGACGCCGAGAACCTGATGCCTTATAAAATAGGCAAGCATGGTGGCGGCTCTCGGGAGGCATGCGTAGTATATGGCCTAGCCAGCCGAAACGTCTTCGCCGGATGACAGTAGATACCAAGGGTTGCTGTGTCCTGTTGTATCACCTCTGTGTTCCTTACAAAGTCAAACCACCGCACACCTAAAATTCTTCTAAGACACCTATTCTCTGCACTCAGAAGTCTGCTATCTTGGGCCCTGGTTAGGTGCCACGATTCGCAGCCATAGAGGAGAACAGGTGTGATGCAGGAGTTATAAAGGCGCACCCACATTTAAACGAGAATCATTATTGCGATGGATTAAAAAAAAACTAACTTTGTATGATGTTGTAACGTTGTAAATTCCGAGTCAGGTACTAGGTACCTGCCCCGGAGTTCACGTCGACTTCCTGAAGTGGCAACACTGTCCCTCTCGACAGTTTTATCGGTGACGGCGAGGTTGGCTATGCAAAAATGGCCGCCGACACCAGCTAGTTGACGTGTTGTAGAATCACGGCGAAATCCCGGATGCCGGTGACGCCGTATCTGTGAGGAGCCCGGTCCTAGGGAACCGTAAGTTTTAACCACTTGTAGCATCAGACATTCCGAACATAGCACCCACGGCTTGCCTAATTACTGTGTTTTTCTTCCAATCACTAGGGGCTTCCTTACTTCCCTTCATTTTGGTCCCTTGAATATGAGTATTATTCTTAATATTTTTATCCGTTGATACGGAGTATAAATCGCTGGACGCGTATGGTTTGGATCGTCGCTGATAGCGAGAACCACGTGATCCTAGCAAACTTCACGACTTATAAAGCTGCCCGGTTATTTTTTGTACCCACGTGCCGTTTGAAAGCGCACTATATTCATCGAGCAATCGAAGTCCATTTCTTCATCTCCACGGATCCTGTCTTCAGCTGCCGAGACCGTCGAGCACGCCACCTGTATGCAAATTGACCTCGGGGCATTCTCCGCGTGTTTAGAGCAGTATGGCGAGATGGCCGTATGCTAGTCGATGTTTTCTATAATTTTAAATCTTGTGCAAATTAATTGATTTATCAAAATTATTATTGTATATTCCCCTCAACCTAGTGAGGTAGTCTTGATGGCCAAATGTAAATTCAGATTGACTAGATTGTGTTATTAATGTAATTGGTTGAGGTGTGGAAAATGTAGCTTATAAATTTAACTTCAAAATTTTTAGGTTAGACAGCTTGTATGTGAAACTGTACACTTGGTTTTATATGATTTTTGTACTTAAAATTATTGTATCATCCCTAATTAAACTGTTATATTGAAATTCCTATTTCTTTTATTTCTTCCCAGGTCCGCGTCCCGTATGTTTGGCAATGTGTTCTCTTGCTTTAATTCATTAGATTCGTTTTGATAATTCTTTTAAAATAAAATATTTCATAGAGATTTCTTGTTAACTTCTGAGCTAGTTGGTGAAGCGATGACGGGGATTCTGGTTCAATATGGAGGACCAGAATCTTCTTCATCACAATGTAACAGATTAATGTAAATATATTAGAACTTACACAAGTGAAAATTAATACGTTGACTAGCTTGTTTTTTTATTTTATTTTCTTTGCTTATTTGGTGTTTTAATCAATGAATTATTATAATTGAAAGCAAGCCCGTAATGGTGAAAATCCAGTTTTGGTCGTCTACAAGTATTTGGACACACTCAAAATGTTGTCTGTACATTAAATTTATGCATATCATGTTCTAACAAAAAAGCTTCTTACAATAAATAATTTATTAAAATCTATCTTACGCTAACTCTTCATTGAGAAACATAAATATATCTAAACTAAAGTTACTAATACTAAAATATTATTTTTATTTACAATTTTTTTATACAAATTTTATTAACATAATAGTAAAATATTCTTACTGTATTTTCCTACTACAACTACTACTCTCTCTTATCCGCACCCAATGGTGCATAGGGCACTGCATTGGTACACCAAGTGCAATGAATCCTGATCATTTGTTTCATTAAGGCAAGATGATCAATCTTACGCTTAGTATTTTCCTACAATCATAATACTATGTTTGGTATTTTTTTCAAGAATGGCTGCTTATGCTTCCATACCCCTTATTTGTCCCCGCTTTTGTTCCTCGAAATTTTTGGTAATAACACTTTTTTCCATAATACTAAATTTTTACGACTAATTTTGGTTTAACCGGGTATTTTATCAAATCTAAACAGTCTACGCACGTTGCAGTAATTTATCTTTTAGGGAAATATTTACTTCAAAAACAATTTATCTTGACAATATAGTATTTTTTAGTTTTTTCTTACTTTAACCACAAAAAGGGTCGTACTGAATATATAGTTGATGCGTAGAACCAGAGAAGTGGCAATGTACTTTTTTTCTATTTTAGGCGCTACTTACATCAAAACTTGGTTTGAAATTAATAGACGCATCCATCCATATATAATTACCTGTTTTGACGGGAAGTCGCAATTACTATATTTTCAAAATTAATTACGGACATAATAATAATAACCAAAATTAAATTGATTTATTTTTAACTCTCCCATAGCCCATATGGTATTTTCGGAATTCCGTGCTCTTCTATCTTCCTAGCATTTATCATTAAAAAAGTTTATACATATTTTATTCGCGGCGTAGACAGATTTTTTTCATAAACAACATTTTGAGTGTGTCCAAATACTTGTATAATTTTCTCAATGGATGACAGAGAGTGTTAACATGTGAAGCGTCGCGCCATTTCACTGTGTTGTGCATGTTCACTGATAATTGGCAGATATGGATATCAAATACTAGGTGAAATGGGGAATGTTGTAATACATCAAGTGACCACTTAGCCCAGCCAATGACAGGTCATTAGCTCTGTAAACGCCTAGATATCCATATTCCCATCCAAACTTCTCGTCAAAAAACTCACTAAATACATTTTTTTTACCGTCTACATTTATTTTATTTGATTTATTTAACCACCTCAACAGGCCAGGAGGCCCAATCAAAGAGGAGAGCAACGTCACAAACACCCAGGCTTGAGAAAAATCACTTTTAATTTCTAATTCACTGCATTCATTTTTATCGGTTAGTTGGAGAAATTGCCACAAGACAATAAACTCGTCAACATACTACCCTTAACGTAGGTACCTAAAGAGAGACAAACAAAAAATAATAAAAAACAAGACCCGCTTTTTGTTTTGTAGCTAATAATATAGCACATGGATGTTTTACACAGCCAGCGACGCGACGGTACTTTGTTTTTATCATGACATCATAAATGCTGACGTGGCGTAGAATGTAAAACCTCTTTGTATAATTCGTAATTTCTGAATGCAGTTTGTCACTCCGCGGAACTTGAACATTGAACATGCCATTTCGAATAAACACAAACACCCCATAATGTGTAGATCTAGTAAAAAAGGCTTTTAGGGTATTACATCGGGTCACCACACGCTCATGATTTTTTTTATAGACTGCTACTTATCTTATTTATTTAATTATTTTATTTTACATGCATAAATACACCTCGTTTCGAGTGCAAAAAAATCTTATTACAGTACTTATAATATTCTTTATAATACACCTACTACTACTACTCTCTCTTATCCGCATCAAATGGTGCATAGGGCACTGCATTGATACACCAAATCTTAATCGTTTGACACACGAAGGCAAGACGATCAGTCTTACGCTTCAGCGCCAGTCCAAGGCATCACATATTTTTATTATTTTTATTTTTTTCATTTTTTTTCAAAAGAAATTTTTTTGTTTACATAGATATACATTAAAAACACATATATGTACAATAAAAAAATATATACACAAACAAAAATCCCACCAAGGCATAGCCTGTTTGTGGGTATACTGTGAAAGTCATACAGTGTGCACGTGGCAAAAGAGAAAGATAAAGTCATGTAGAAATAAAAAATAACAGATAATGTAAACAAGATGTAATGATAATAGAAAAAAGAATGAATACAAGATATTGGTATCTTTATACCGGAAGAAGAAGAGAGGAAATAATTATAATATATAAAATAAAAAATGACGTAGATTATGTTACAGTTATGGTCTTTAAAGTAAGAATGATACTACCTTTACACTATGTATCCAACTTTGTGTTAATTTTTTAAAAGATGAAAATTGACAAAAAATCACATTGATATAATTGAACTTCTTAGGGAATCGAACCGGTGACCACATGCATGGTAACTACAACGAGAGGCGGACAGAAATGAAGACAGTCATCTCTAAGATCCGCACTCGATTCAGCCATAGGAAGACATTGTGAACCCCGGCGAAGTCCAAACACCAAGTTTGACGACTAGTCAATTTAGATCTCAATTAAAAACGCATATTTTTGAAATCTCACATACAAAATTCGAGGATGCGTAATTAGACTACCGTTAGGTTAAACAATCTTTAATTGTAAAACGCCCTTGAGGTCATTTTCTACAAAAATGCCGCTATATAAGTAAGCCGATTATTATTTTTACTAAGACATGAAACATCTTATGGATGTAAAACAT
Organism: Micrasema minimum; assembly: GCA_022494985.1. NCBI lineage: Eukaryota > Metazoa > Arthropoda > Insecta > Trichoptera > Brachycentridae > Micrasema > Micrasema minimum. The sequence continues at coordinate 31,633 of JAGVSP010000737.1, forward strand.
CGTATGTAGGTAAATTGTTAATTTTGGAAAAAATAGGAAGAAAAGTTTTAATGGTGTCGAATTTCATACATTATCTTGTAAATGATTGATCGTGGAATCTCCATTTCAGGAGAATACGAAGTTTATTTGGTATTTTATCTTACATTTTTACCCATAGACTTATATTATAGACAAGACAAAATGGTTCCCCAGGGTTAAACCAAATATTGGTATCCATATCACCTATCGTCTTTATAATACGATACTGCAAAAGCAACTCTTGAAAAGTAGATGCAGTACATTAATTTTAAACTGAAATAAATAATTTAATACCAACACCAAAAAATTTGACAGCCAATTGCTTAGCAATTTTCTCAATAGATGTCACCACTGAGAAAAATAACGTTAATGTGAAACGTTCTGTGATAATCCATACTAATAGATCTTCCGAAATTTGTTATATATCTATAATCAGATATATATATAATCAGATGGTGGGCGGAATGGGGAATGTTGTTATATACATCAAGTGGCCACTTAACCCAGCCAACGACAGGTAATGAGCCCTGTAAACGCCTAGATAATCCACATTTGTTTACAGAGTTTTTCTGTCTGTTGGGATATCCATAATTCAATTCTATAAAATAACTGCTAGATTAACTTTTTAATGGAAAATAAAACTGTCATTTTTGACATGTTCCTAGCAGAATATTTTCTACCGATTTATGATTATTTAATATCCTACTTACTTTTTAAAAGACAACGTCTAAAAATGTATACTTTCTTAGGTCAACGTTTTCCTTAATAGATTGTTGATTTATGCCATTATTGGCAAAATTATACTAATTTTAAAGCATAACTTTAAAAGGTCAAGCTCACTGTTGTTTTTTTTTATATAAAAAAATCTATTTGCAATCTTAAAGTTAATATTTGCACATATTTCCATTCGTAAACACTATATTCAATGAAGTCTTAGCGGCTAGTGCTTGAAATTGAAATCAAGCCGTAATGTAGTTCGAACCGGAGATATCTAGACTAGAGACCACGATGCTACCACTGGGCTACCACCCGTTCAATTATGTTTACCTATATGGTTAAGTTCAATTTACCTATATCGTTGAATTCAATTTACCTATATCGTTGAATAGTTTACCTACATTATAAGTGTAATTATTTTTTATGTTTTTTCAGGATCCTGAAAGATTGTTAGGAATTTTTATTAGTCAAGTACTTACGTGGTTCATTTTATGGGGAAAGCGTTTTTATATTACTAGCAACACTGTTGCTTGTGTATAACTTCACTACGTAACAAAGTTCAGGGTGGTTGTTTTATATAAGCAAATGTAATATCAATTTCTGTCTCTTCTCTCATTAAATTTTGATCGAGTAACAAGTAATAGCTTTGCAAAGTTAACCGAATACAGTCCGCCACAATATTTGTATTATGTATAATGGATAAATGTTTCATTTTCAGGAAAACTTGGTGCCCCTGTTTCCACAGGAAGCAGGTGCAACCTTTACGGAAGAGACGCGGACAATAGTCTTTATATATCCTGTGAAAAGGTTCTATTACATATGCACATATTTTGTTCTGCAGCTTTTGTTAGAAAAAGGTGTGGGTAGTATTAAATCATTCGCCATTATAGTAAGTAGAGTATGATACAAGTTCCCATACTCTTAAAAGCAAATATTTTTATAAATACTCTTGTATGTGAAGGCTAGACATTACATAAGTTGTAGAATAATTAATAACTCGGTTAAAACAAAATTCCGCCTCACACCTGTTCTACTCTATGGCTGCGAATCGTGGCACCTAACCAGGGCCCTAGATAGCAAACTTCTGAGTTTTGAGAATAGGTGTCTAAGAAGAATTTTAGGCGTGCGGTAGTTTGACTTTGTAAGGAACACAGAGGTGAGGCAACGGACACAGCAACCCTCGGTATCTACTGTCATCCGGCGAAGGCGTTTCGGCTGGCTAGGCCATGTACTACGTATGCCTCCCGAGAGACGCCACCATGCATGCCTATTTTACAAGGCATCAGGCTCTCGGCGTCCTGGTCGTCCACTGTTGACAATTCGTCGGCAGTTTGCGTCAGAGCTGCGGGACGTGGACTTGACTCGGGAGGATGCACGGGAGCTGGTGGCCGATCGCTTGGCCTGGAGGCGGTTTGTGGATTCCATATGCTCTACATAGGGAGCGGAAATAGTATCATGATGATGATGATAAAAATAATTGATTTTGTTTGTAACATTTTTAATGTGTACATATACTTAACATGGATATCCTTATTCCCTTCAAAACTTCTCGTTGAGATGTCAAATTGTAATTAAATGTTTGAAATCCAGTTTTTGCCTTCAAGTATTTGGATACACTCAAAGTGTTATTTTTACTTGTATTCAAGTTGACTTTTAACGGGTTAACGATATAAAAATTTAATGTTGATCCATTAGGTATGCAAATTTCAAAATAAATGACGTCAGACTTAAACATATAACAGACTGTTGCTCGATCACAGATCACTATCGACTCGGTAATAAGCGACGTGATAACGATTTCTTACCCATGGATGTTTAAGGTTTTCGCGATCACAATGGAACACGCGTTAAAAGTTATCGATCGGGATTATTAAACGAGCGCTTTTAGTCGCGAGCCATTTCCCGAGATATATCTTATTCGCACATATATTCATTCAATCTTTCTCGAGTACCGTATTGCATTTAGCCGGTTTTCGGCAAGCCAAATATTGAGAAAAGCAGTCGACATAATAAACAATCCGACAAGCGCGCTGATTTGACGTTTGACGTACGGCCGCGATATCGCGTGCATCGGCTCCGCTCGGCTCAGATCGGCAATGCTCGGCTCGGCGAACGTGGTATGGAACGTATTTTCATTGTGATCGGTCAAATCGTTAGCGTTAGCACGTGGTTAGCACGTTTTTAACTACGTCGATAGTTATTTGTGATTGAGCTACTGGAGTAAAGTATTCCTACAATCTAAGTCGATGAATTGAGGAATAAAAGTGTTTTGACCATCTTCAATCTCCCGAAATCACCTTAATGTCCCGGCAAATAGATTACTCATCTGCCATCTATTTGGAGAGATATGCGCGTGTGTGCGGTGTTCTGTTACCGCCGACTACAGAACCGGATGAAATAATATAGATAAATATGAAGTAATAAAGATAAATATGAAATAATACAGATAAATATGAAATAATACAGATAAATATGAAATAATACAGATAAATATGAAATAATACAGATAAATATGAAATAATATGGATAAATATGAAATAATACAGATAAATATAAAATAATACAGATAAATATAAAATAATACAGATAAATATGAAATAATACAGATAAATATGAAATAATACATATAAATATGAAATAATACAGATAAATATGAAATAATACAGATAAATATGAAATAATTTACCTAGATAAATATGTAATAATATAGATAAATAACTAACTAACTAACCATCACGTCGTTTCCCCGTAGGGGTAGGCAGAGAGGATAGAACGCCATACCACTCTGTCCTGACAGACCTTCTTTGCTTCCTCTACATTCATACACCTTCTCATGCACATACGCCGATTATTCCGACTTTTCACATGACCACTTTCAAGTACTTGACGTACTTGGTCAAGCCATGTCTTTCTCGGCCCTCCGCGGCTTCTACATCCAGGCACACTTGCATTTAAACTTCTTTTAGCCGTTCTTTCATCACTCATTCACTCCATATGACCAAACCATCGTAAAAGCCCTTTCTTAATTTTGTCGATAGAAATAATTTACCCAGATGAATGTGAAGTAATATATAGATAAATATGAAATAATATAGATAAATATGAAATAATTCACATAGATAAATATGAAGTAATATAGAGATGAATATGAAATAATATAGATAAATATGAAATAATATAGATAAATATGAAATAATATAGATAAATATGAAATAATTCACCTAGATAAATATGAAGTATTAAAGATAAATATGAAGTAATAAAGATAAATATGAAACAATACAGATAAATACAAAATAATACACATAAATATGAAATAATATGGATAAATATGTAATAATTTACTTTGATAAATATGAAGTAATACAGATAAATATTAATTAATATAGATAAATATGAAATAATAATATAGTTCCAGCCAGGCTGATAAGTCACTCCACTATGTTTCGTGTTCCCATCAACAAAAGAGCCTATAATCAAAATTATTATATCCAACGTTCTTGTTTGGCATATAACATCATTTTGCATGCCCAGTTCGGCCTCCGAGGGCATACTGTACCGCGACGGTGTTTGTGTGTAGTATTAAATATATCGATATCTACCGTGGCGCCAGGCGTCGGGGGTGGATAAATAGCGAGGGTGGGGGGGGCTCGGGGGCGGGGAGGGGGTGAGATATTAGCCTGAAGAGCGTTTGGCAGAGGATCACCTGACTAACCGGTATCAAGCGAAATGGTCGCCGTGTCGGGATATTATATTATTTTACTGTCCGCCCTGTGGTGTAGAGGGTTCGATTCCCGAGGGGGGTGAAATATTTATTTGTTTTTTCACATACCTAGGACAACGACCGGTGCTAAAGCGTAATACTGATAATTTTTTAATGTAACAAGATTCGCTGCACTTGTGTAGTGCCCTATGCACCATTTGGTGTGGATAAGAGAGACCAAAGCTAGAAAAAAGTGTGTTTTGCCCTGTACTTATAAGTTGGGACCAAGATAGCGGACTAAATTCGGACGCAAAATGAAGTTTAAAACGTAAAAACAAAATTCAAAGTAGCCCCCTAATTTCCTAGAATTTATAATGTTCTTTAATTGCAAATTATTTAAATTTTGCTTTCTTTTTTAGTTAGTTTAATTTTAATTTCTTCTGATAATGGACTGCAGGACAAAAAATATATATACGATATTTATCGTATTTAATATTTCTTTTTTTCGATTTTTGTTATCTTTATATTCTTTGTAATTTATTTTTTAAATATTTTAATCGCGATTTCCTTCCAAAACAGGTCATTCATAATATTGTAGGATGCGTCTATAATAACCGGGTTGTGGTCTAGTGGTAGATTCGGGGAATCCGGATTAGAATCTCTAAGTTCTAATCCCACTCCAGCACAATTGTGTCCTGCCTTCTGGCACAGTCAATTCCGACTATTTGAAAGCAGCCCCGAAATTTCAATATTAGAGTTTACCTATAATAAGAACTCAAATGTTTATTTTTTAATCTAAAAAAATGCAGTAAATAAAACAAAAAATAGAAAACCATCAGCATCGGTGAAATCCGTTTGTTAATGAGGAAATCCACTGCCACCCGGAATTGAATTTTAAAAATGCTTTCGTGTAGACGCGAATATTTAAAAATTTTGAAGTCGGATGAAATATCTCAATAATTTACCCAAAAATAAATAAAAAATGTTGAAAATACCATTAATTTCAAAATCTTAAGCAATGACGTCACTCCTTGTATCTAAGTGTAGTGTTTTCCGTTTCCGTTTTTAAAGATGGCCGCCATTCACTCTCCCTAGAACAGCTGTTGACAGTTTAAGTGACAGTTGGCTGGAGAAATCGTTTGCATAGATTTTTGACAGTTTTGTTATTGGCTGGAGAAATATGTTAGCCGTGCCATGCCGTTAGCCGCCCGTTTTATGACGTCACTCCTGCAAAAATGACGCACTTGGTACATAGTAGTATTTGGCGCGGTATTTGAAATGTGCTACTTTAAAAAATCGTATCTTCATCAATAACTTATAAATTTTTTTTTTTTTTTCTTAGTTAAATAGTACGTTTATAGAAAAAGAATACTTTAGAAAACAGTGGATTCCCTCATTGGATTATAATTAAGCAAGATACGATAATTTATTTTACGCCATATTTAATGAAAAAATTTATAAAAATGTGTCGCAGTCATTATTCCCCCCACCTGTTAGTCAGGGTTGCCAAAAATACAACATAATGTAGAGGGGCATCTATGTCCAACACTTTTCATTACATATTGGTACTGTCTCTACAAGGGATCAAATAATTAATGATTGGGTGACTTGGCAGAAAGTAAGATAAATTGTTTTGGCATTTTCAGCCCAAGTTTGCGTGGAAAATGTCCATTATCCATTACAAAGTGACTACAAATATGAAAATACCAATTTAAATATTTAAGTAACGCAACGCGACATTTTTACATTGTTTTTTTTGACAAAAAAAAAGTTTTTGGCGATTTTGATGTCATTAAAACAAGACTGCAAAACATTACAACCGACTGTTTTTTTAGGTGGATTAAAATATTATTTACTTAATATTTAAAATAATTAAATTCAGTAATACATCGTTCAATACACTAATTACAAAACACTTACAATATATAGTACAACACTATTTAATTGAACAAAAACATTTAACTAACATTTTGCGTGTGTTCAAATACTTGTACACAAATCTGGATTCATCCCAAGACGGGAGTAGGTATATATTTCATTTTATATCCCTACAGAGATGAAGTAAAGTTTTCCAAATTCAGGAATACGGATATTCGAGCGTTTACAGGGCTTATGACCTGTCATTGGCTGGGTTAAATGGCCACTTTATGTACTACGACATTCCCCATTCCGCTTATTAACGAATATCCACACCAGGTAACATTTTTTATTTTGTATATATGTTACGAATCGAAAACCATTCACCAGCGCTCCATTTATGCATTGATATTGAAGTTAAGTATTTTGTAGTACGTTAAGTGGCCACTTAATCCAGTCAATGACAGGTCATAATCCCTGTAAACGCTCGAATATCCATATTCTTGAATTTGGCAAAAAAATCTACTTTATCTCTGTAGGGATATAAAATGAAATAAAAACTTTTTAGTCTTAAAGAAATCATAGTAAAATAAATTAAGTGAATTTGTGAATTATTGCCATTATGTGTATTTTTAATACTTATTTTAATAAATAATACTAATAAAAAGATATTAGAAAATTTACCCGAGCATTTATTTACACGAGCTTCGTTTTTGGCTAAAACTAGAATAAAAGCCAAAATTAAGTTTCCGACAGTCCCTACTCATTTGCTACCTTATTTTCCAATGACAATACGTTATAAACACTATCTTATTACATAAAGAATGTCGGCTGTATCCATTATCATCCCCTTTTAATATAATTATACCACCCTTATTAAAGTAAAGTATTTTATTAAATTACCAACGGTAAAATTAGTTTAGCGCCTTCCAAGTTAAAAGTTTACCAGAGACAAACAGACACGCCAACTTTTACTTTACTAAAACTAAATCATCCCAAGAAACTATCACTAAATCTAATTCCGCACTTAATTTCAGTTTCTGAAATTTCCTGAAATAATTTTCAGGAGATGCAGTTAGCGTATGAATGAAATCATCCCCGCCTTGTGAAAAGTGAGTGCTCGTTAGCAGGAATATAATTGATTCTCCGTGTTAGGGTTACTAAGGGGTGGGTTTTGAGAGGGTTTTTATCAGGGCGTGCAAAAGTTGAGGGATATGGTATATGTCAATGGTAAACGGCCTATTTACCTCAACCAAAGTTTCGTAGATTTTGCAGAAGGCAAAAAAAATTATCACCAACTTGACATTCTCTTTTTATTTCCATTTGTAAGCTAGGGTGCATATGTATAATGTTTTTGGTTTTTTAAAATAATCCATGTTATCCGTTTTAATAAAGTTTAAAATGAGTTTAAAATTTTGGTTGAGATAAATAGACGTTTCTCAGTATTCCATCAAGTTTTCCTAGCTAACCAACTAACCATCATGCCTTTTCTCCTAAAGGGTAGACATAGAGCATAGAACGCCACGCCACTCTGTCCTAGCGCACTTCCCTTGCTTCGTCCACACTCGTACATCTCATGTACGCGCGTCGACAATTCCGATTTTTCATATGACCATCACTTCCACACACTGAGGGATCGATCCCACCTCCACCCGCGACTGTTATAGAGTCCTTGAGGACTCTGTCAGTCACGCTATTTTATGCAGGACTTTAAATTTTTGCTGTTGCAAATGCATAAGCAAATTGCAGGGCCAAAGTTTCCAAGTGAAGTTAAGTCAAGAGGGCGACGGCATCGATCAAGTCAAAAGAAAATCATGATGCCGCCACCCTTACGATCCCTCAGTGTCTCCATATCGAAATTCTCTTTTTTTCTTTCTTAATTAATGTACATAACTTCCACACAGTATTTGTTGTACTTGATCATGCCATATCGTTCGGCTTTCCTCGACTTCTACATCCAAACACACTCGCATCGCAAATCCTTTTAGCCGGACCTACATACTTTATTCGTGACCAAACCATCGTTCAAGACCTTTCATAATTTTCCAGTTTTTCGTTGTTTATCTTAAAATGGCACACCGGTAAACCTTTATTTCTTTTTGCCCAGCCCTGTTCTAGGGTTCGGAGAGTATTGTTGATGTTTCTTTCTTCCGGTTCTCGGAGATCAAATCAGGGGACGTTATCACCCCTGAAAGGTAAAAGAATTATCAAAAGATTCAGAGTGCTTTCAGGAAATAGTATTAAATATTTTATACCCCAATTATTGTATTGTTGGAGGGTTGTTTGAATCAACAAAAAGCGGCCATTATTACGAGAGTAAGTGTTACTAAAATTGTTTTTATTTTCCATGTTAAATTTTTGTCACTTTTAGGCAATAAAAATTTTAATCAAATATTATTTACATATGTTTGGCCAGTATAAGTATACTCGTATACATATATTGTGTATTTAAATATATCTTGGAGTATTTGTGTATATTTGGATTATCCCTGTTAAAATTTATGATGTTTGCATAAGTACGCCTCCCGAGAGCCTTAACCGTGCATTCCTATTTTACAAGACATCAGGTTCTCGGCGTCCTGGACGTCCACAGTTGACAATTCGGCGGGACGTGGATTTGACCTGGGGGATGCGCGGAAACTGGCGGCCGATCGCTTGGCTTGGAGGCAGCTTGTGGAATCCATATGCTCCACATAGGGAGCGGATATAGTATGATGATGATGATGAAATATACATAAATATTGCAACAACATCGCTTCCGAAAATTATTTTATTTGCATAAATAAGTATTTTAAAACAGATACAGTTCTTTTTAATCTTTGATTATTTTTTTCTGTATAATAATAGATAAGTTAACAATTAAACTAATAAATAACATTTTGCGCGTTCAACATGTTTTTGTGACCAAAACTGGATTTAACTCATAATGGGCTTGCATTTAATTACCAGAATATAGAATCAGGTTGTAAAAATAAATAAAAATACTTCATTTTTATAATTATTAATAAATGATCCACAAAGCCGCTGCTACAATAATATAATTCAAAAGAAATTCGGGTCTGTTCATTAACTGTCAATTTAATCATAAAACCTGTAAATACTTTATCTATATAAACAACATTTTGAGTGTGTCCAAATACTTGTAGACAAAAACTGGATTTCACCCATTACGGGCTAATAATTACAATTTGACATCTCAACTGAGACGAGAAATTTGCAATCATAAAGGTTTCTGCTAAAATGCTTAGCAATTTTCTCAATGGATGACAGAGAGTGTTCACATGTGAAGCGTCGCGCCATTTTATTGTATATTGGCAGATATGGATATCAAATACTAGGTGAAATGGGGAATGTTGTAATACATCAAGTGGCCACTTAACCCAGCCAATGACAGGTCATAAGCCCTGTAAACGCCTAGATATCCATATTCCATTCCAAATTTCTCGTCTCTGTTGAGATGTCAAATTGTACTTTATCTATAAACTACAAAAAATACCAGTGGACATACTGCTTTTTTTAAAACATGTCATAAATTATTCAGTGTATTTTCTTTACTATTGATGAATAATATGAGTAACACTTAAATTTTCACCCAGACATTTCCCAAAAACGTGAATCTTCCCTAGAAATGGGAGCGTTTCCATAAACATGAGCGCCATCAATCTGCACGCCATATAATTTTACGCACCTCAAAAAATGTTATTTTTCTCCGAATCCTTTATTACATTTACTCCCAACTTTCTGCTCCTAAAGAGAATAATAATGCTGTATTTGCATACATTTGCAAGGGCCGACATCTTGAAATAATGTCGACTTTACGCGAGGATTATTTAATGCGGTCGGTCAAGTTATGCTTTAAAATTTCTATATCATGTGTGATATCTGAAGTGTGAGCAGAGATGATAGAATATATTACAATGAAAGCCCCACCCTTTCCCTAGACTGCTTTAAAGACTATTGAGTCTTTTTTCAGTCCAGGCAACTCTACCGATTTTTTCAACAAGCTAAACCGCGATTTTAAGATTGTTAGTGTGATAAAAATACGGATGAATTTACGATTATGTACGCGAACAAATGCTTTCATTGTACCCCTACCACCGTCTCGGCTTATGTATTATAATTGTCATTGTTTCCATCACCCAAACCAACCAGAGTCGGCCCAAATTAACAGTGGTAGGTAGGGATGTTAGTTTCTACCCCGATCATTATTTATTACTAATTACAACCACCCGTGTGGAGACCGGTATCCCGCCTCGCCAGGCCCCCCATCCCAGACATCCACCCGTGCATCCGCGGACAGGGTCTCAATGGAGGGGGGATTAGGGAAAAGAGGGGAGGGGACAGAACGCATGTGTGCATACGAATTGTCAACAGTGGACGACCATGACGCCGAGAACCCGATGCCTTGTAAAATAGGCAAGCATGGTTAAGGCTCTCGGGAGGCGTACGTGGTATATGGCCTAGCCAGCCGAAACGCCTTCGCCGGATGACAGTAGATACTGTGGCGGGCGACAATGACGTCACGAGCTGACAATCGCCGACCGCCTGGTCGGAAACGTACGAATTTGCCAAACTTGCTTGGAGAATACTTTCTGGTTCCTCCGCCATCGCACGCGTCGTTAGGGCACATAATCCCCCCCAATTTATAAGAATCCCTCTAACTTTAAATTCATTATTTCATTTGCCTAACTAGTAGAATCATTGTTTCTGAGTGTTAGCTTCAGTAGTTTAGTTTTTAGTGAATAAACCTTTGTATAAAACGTAAGTACCTGTTTTTACTTTCTCTCTCTGTGCACCCACATAACTTTGTACTACACAATTAGGCCACCAACTAGGTGCCCACCTAAAATACCAAGGGTTTCTGTGTCCCTTGGCTCACCTCTGTGTTCCTCTTTCTGAAATTCTTCTAAGACACCTATTCTCAAAACTCAGAAGTCTGCTGTCTTGGGCCCTGGTTAGGTGCCACGATTCGCAACCATATATTATCATACAGTAGACAAACCCCATAGTGATAAGACTGATCATCTTACCTTCGTGTAATAAAAATAATCTTGATTAACTGCACTTGGTGTACCAATGCAGTGCCCTATGCACCATTGGGTGGGGATAAAGGAAATTAGTAGTAGTAGTAGCACACATGAGCGAATGTATGTAGTCCGTTTACGCGAAAAATCTGTGTACATACTGAGTAATATTCAAATAAAAATTATGTATTATTACATATCGTGGGTATACTGGCAAAAAACGTTAACTCTAATATACCTGTTTTGAGAAATCAAGCATTTAAGTTTTTTTTTCCAATTTTATTTTTTTTTTTTTATTCTATTGCATTATGAGTTGAAACTTTAATTATTTCTCATTTTTTCAAACATGTATTGGCTCCACAACCTCAGACGCTCACCTGCATAGCTCAATCAGTTAGCAAAAGACTCACGAAAATTTATAAAAGTAAGCAAGGATTGAAATACCACAGAGTTCAGAATATAAATAAAACAAAGCTATAGAAATTCAATGTGTGTAATTAAAATATAAATATGTTTACAAGGTTAAGAAGATGTGTTAGGCACGGTAAGTATATAGGTTATAATTTTGACAAGATATAACAAAGATATAATTGCAAATATAGGTTGAAAACTTAAGTAATGAATCCATCCATCGAATCATTCATACTGGAATTTACAATTAAAAAGTTCTACGTCGAAGATTAAAGAAAAAAAACAGGCTAGTGTTGAGATGAACGAAGTGATTTGGAGGTTAAGAATTTAATTTTATGTAGAGGTGAAATTTTGAAGAGAGGTGAAGAATCCATGTATCGTCAGTGTGCAGTGTCCACATCAGGACCTGCACGAGGTGAAGCTTTGTTAATTAGTCCTTTGAGGCATCAAATTGTAAATATATCCTCACACGTGGTCCAGAATTTCACGCGTGAGCGATGACGGATATGGGATAATATCTGCGTTCCGTGATGTACCGGTCAGCGTGTGACACTCGGTAACTAGCTGATAACTAGACACGGATCAGTGTCTAGGCCATTTTTAATTTATAATATTCTAATATTATGTCAGGAGTAAGGAAGTATATAAAGGGAGGGAATTAGACCTGAAAAGATTAAAGTGACTGGGCTGTAGTACGTAGTTTTGATTCGGGGATGGAAGTTAATATTAAAAAGCTATAACACTTACGATTACGTCTTCATTCCCCAGGATTTATGCCGGTCGGCCTGAATAGAAAATAAATGCGGCCGTTCGCCATGACAGTTATTTTTTGCAAGAAGGAATCAAAGGTAGAATAACGGGGTCAAAAGTTAAATTGCTATTTTTTTATCAGTTAAAGGGAAGTCAGGAATGTCATTCTTACGAGAGGCGGGAGAATAACATGACAATACTTAGAAAACTTTTATTGTTAATAGCAGTATTTCCTTTTTATTTTAGAGAAAGAAAGAAATATGATTTTAGGTTAGGTACTTCAGAAAAAAGCGCTTTATAAGTTATCCAAAATTTGTGTTTCTGCCGGTTAGAGCTTTAAAAACTTAACAATACTGCATCATTAAATCCAAACAGCATATTTTTCGAGTTAGCGTTTTTGGCCAGTATACCCACGATATGTATTATTCTGCAAATTTATCTGATTTCTTCTTTGAAATTATAAACGATTAAAATTACAATACCCAAACATTACACGTAACATTGTGCATAGCTTTCTTATCAATCATTCAAACTTTTCTACAGAAAATCGAATAAATTCAAGGCATTTCATTGGTAATTTTTGAGCAAAGATTACACAATGCAGTAACAATTTTTTCGTGTAAACATAGCTCAGGCCTGAAGCTATATTCTATAAGGCACAAGATATTTTATTTCATGAAACGTAGGTGGTTTCATAGCAGGAAATGGTTATTAAGATGTTAATGGAATTCTCAAATGAGACGAATAATGCGCACTTTACATGGGACCGAATACTGTACAGTTTCTTGCCAGTTTGTAAACTCTCCCATGTAATACAAAAATTTGGGTGGAATATTGAAAGGTCAGCGCGACAATTGACTGGCCTAATAATCAAAATGTTTTTTATGTAAAATGTTAAATATATTTATTTCTAAGTATTTTTAAAAAAGGAAAAAACATGTTATAACAATTTACATTATTAGCCATATTAACAAATTCTTGTGTGCAAACATACGATAATAACTTACGATCGCGCTGAAAAAATATACAAATTTAGCGTGCCTTTTTGACAGACTTAAGAAAAAACACTTTTTTGAGCCCGGAATTGTCGTATCGTGAGTTCAGCGTCTTAGCCATTATGCTACGGAGGCTGCCGTAAACGTGTAAAAAAATCATTTGCGTGATAAAAAAAAAACAGGCAGAAATTCGAGGACTACGATTGTATGAAGAAGCGGCCGCAGGTCACGTCACAGCGAATGCTTTTAAATTTAAAAAAAACATAAAATTCATATTATAGTATAATATCGATTACAAAAAGGCCGATTAGTCGGTCAGTCGGCTAGTCGGCCAAATTCATAGTCCCATCTCTAATAATAATAGTAATAAAATATTTGTTAATTTTCTGACAAGCATTACCAGTACTATATACATAATATATCATAATAATATATGCATAAATCATGACAATCTTATCAGACATCATCATATGTAATTCTACAGAATCCTTTAGCAGAGAGCCTTCACTATGCAATTCCATCAGAGCCTCCATTAGTAAGTTTGTGTGAGGTAATTTGTCAGACTACAGAGTTGACTACATATCCAAGGCTTCATCTCTGTGTTATCCTTAATAATTACTTACGAGAAAATGGTTCCGGGCAAACATCACCTGAATCCTTTACTGCTTTCAGTTTACGCTTTGAATCTTTGAGCAAAAGTCCTCAGGGGTGGAAACTAATATCGTAGTTAATTACATCCCTTAGAAGATATATACATAATTTATTTCGCTGAGATGAATAGAGAAATTTTAGTAAGAATAATGTGGTTTGTGGCTCAGTAGAATATATTTTAGGGATGGTTTTGGTTTAGAGTTTAGATGGATTTGTCTACATTTTCGCGTAGTGGTTGCGTGTTAAAATACAGTGCTTTTGGTCGCGTGTTTAATTCCCGACGGGTTCAATATGTAATATTTGTTTAAATATGGTAATTCACATTAAATTTTCACTTGTTTATTTGTTATATCTTTTTATTTAGCTATAAAAAAAGTTTGATACGGCTAGTATAAACTAATTTTTTCTTAATTTTTTTTAAATTTTTTTTTTAAATTTTTTTTTATTTCAATATATATACATAAAAGAAAAACAATACATGTCCTACTGAGTTGCCTACTGCAACTCGTCAATTGGTGCATAAATACAAATTCAACTAAAAATAAAAGTACACAATACATACCCTAGCGCACAAAAAATTTAAAATACATATAAATAAAAATACAATTCTAAAACTCAATATAATAAATCGCGCTCTAGCAACCAAGTTCTCAGCACGCGTCTCTCTTTTAAGCTTGAAAAATTAATTATTTTTTTAATACTTCTTGGTAGCATGTTACAGATTTTTGGTATACTGTACTATAATTACTGTACTGTACTGTTATTATAATTTATTTATTATTTAATTTATAAACGACTTATTTTGATATGGTTATTCACATTAATCTTTTATTTTTTTAAATAGATTATAAGCCCTGTAAACGCCTAGGTATCCACATTCACTTCCAAACTTCTCGTCTCTGTTGAGATGTCAAATTGTAATTTTATGTTAGCCTGTAATGGGTGAAATCCAGTTTTTGTCTACAAGTATTTGGCACACTAAAAATGTTGTTTATAAAGAAATAAATCCCTAACAGTTCAATGGTTATGAAGTGAACGATAGGTAGACCGACATACCTAAGCAAACATTATTTCTGTCGTTTTTGTGGGGCTGGCACTTCATTCGATGGCAATTAAAGGGTTGGTATAAAAAACAGCGCATGTCCGAATATCAATATTTTGAGATTTCAATGTCATTTGATAAAGCATTTTACTCTCTACAGCGTGTTAAAAAAACTCTATGTACAAGCGAAAAACCAGTGAATCTACATCTATTTGAATTTTATTTTATTTTGTTTTCGAGAAAATTGGCTACGAAGTTGATTTCTTTTTCGTTTTTTTGTTGCAAATTGTTACCCAAATATCATGTATTTAGTCAAAATAATACTGACCATAAAAAAAACAATTAAAAACGCGTTTTAATGAGAGTTTTGAGCAATTTTACTTAACCTGCCATAGATATGAAAACTTTTGTGAGAAGAAAAAAAAAAATTTCAAGCATTAAAATCTATGTTTGATTGTTGTCAACTAACAAATTTAATTAGTATACGAGTGCCTGGTCGAGTTACCCGTAGTAATGCACTATTTTACTGCAGCCAATCATCGACCAATTACAGTGCTAACTCACCGATACGAAGAATGCACGCACTGGCTAACAAGTTTGCTAACAATATTGATGTTTTCAACACAAATCTAGTGCATTTTAGGGAACAGTGTCTGGATGCCATCTCTGGCGGTAATGAATAGCTACCTACTGTGTAATAATTTATAAATGTATATGTAAATGCCCTATGGGCGTAAGAACAATAAAATAAATAAATAAATAAGCTCAGATTAAAAAGTCATATAACACAATCGTCTCCAAATATGATCTAGATTCACTGGTTTCCCGCTTGTACATCGAGTTTTGTTACACCCTTTATAGATCTGTTTAGTAAATTTATTCAAAATCATCACACATCACAAGTGATAAACCGTTGAAAGTTCTTTAATTCCAGTAAAAAGCACATATACTAACTTGTACATACACTAGCAGCTGATTCTGCATAAACAACACAACATGTCTACATAGTAGTGGGGAAGAATTCATATATACGTGGAGTAGCAAAACTCGTAGCACAACCCGATAACTGGTGAATTTACATCATCATATTTGGAGTCGAATGTGTAATATGACATTTTAATCTAAGCTTGAAAAAAAAAAAAAATTCTACTCATAAAAGCTTTCATTAGTACCTCAGTTGCTCGATCACAGATCACTACCAACTCGGTAATAAGCGACGTGATAACGATTTCTTACCCATGGATGTTTAACGTTTTCGCGATCACAATGGAACACGCGTTAAAAGTTATCGATCGGGATTATTAACCGAGCGCTTCTAGTCGCGAGCCATTTCCCGAGATATATCTTATTCGCACATATATCTTCATTCAATCTTTCTCGAGTGCCGTATTGCATTTAGCCGGTTTTCGGCAAGCCAAATATTGAGAAAAGCATCGACATAATAAAAAAATCCGACAAGCGCGATGATTTGACGTTTGACGTACGGCCGCGATATCGCGTAGATCGGCTCCGCTCGGCTCAGATCGTCAATGCTCGGCTCGGCGATCGTGGTATTGAACGGAATGTCATTGTGATCGCTCAAATCGTTAGCGTTAGCACGTGATTAGCATTTTTTTAACTACGTCGATAGTTATTTGTGATTGAGCTACATAAGTAAAATTGCAATTCTTATTAAAATGCGGTTTTTATTTTGTTTATATATTTTTTATAGTACCCATGAATATATGATATTTGATAAAAATTTGTTAAAATTTATCGAAAAAAAAATCAACTTCGTACTCAATTTTCTTGAAAACTATGGGTAAAAAAAAAAACTACAAAATCGACTCCAAATATTATGAGTAGATTCACTGGTTTCCCGCTTGTACATCGAGTTTTGTTACACAGTGTATTAATGTATTTTTTATTAATTTTATGAATCTTGAATTGAGAAAAAGAGAAAAAGATCAATAAAATAATAATAGTGGAGACGAATTTTAATATATTATTGATTTCGAATATTGTTTTAATTTTACGAATCTTTAACTATTAATACGATCCGTTTTATATGAGAAGACCAATCAGGTAATGAATAGTATTGGGGACGATATTAATTTTTGCTTAAATATTGTATTTATTAGTAGTAAAATTTAAATTTGATTAAGAAATAGTCTTTTTTTGCAAATTCACCAAAACAGCACTTTGACACTTTTTTTTTCTCCTGTCTTGAAAACTACCAGTAAATACACATATTATTTTGAAATTTATAAGTAACGTGGAAATTTTACTTTAGTTTTTTCGCTCTCCGAAAAAATTGAATAATTCTGATATGTGCTGTTTTTCATTTCAACCCTTCAATTTTCCGATTCACTAGTTCTGAAAGCATTTCTCCATTGTGCCAGCAGGTCACTAAATCTACCCTCTGTAGGCACCATAGACTTTCATAATGGGATGAATCAATAGAAATATTAGGGGCTACTTTTCATTCAGTGGAATGATTCAATAACGGTATTTTAAATACCTTATTAAACTTTATTTTCCGAAACCTACTACTACTGTTACTACTTTCCTTTATCCGGACCCAAGGTGCATAGGGCACTGCATCGGTACACCAAGTGCAGTGTATCTTCCTACGCACTTATTTATTTGTTTTTGTCTATTTACTGAGCAATAAAATAAAAGTAGCATAAATATTTTCGATTAAATGAACGCGATAATAGAAAAAAAAACTGGATAAAAAAAATAAAAATAAACTTTTTCACATAATAATGGTATTATTTAATTTTCTCTCAGAAATCATCTTTATTAGTGTAGGTAAGGTGACAGGTCATAAGCCCTGTAAACGCCTAGATAATCCACATTCGTTTCCAGAGTTTCTCTGTCTCTGTTGGGATATCCATAATATAAAAATATTGGTTTTTTCCTATTACCACCTTAAATATATAATAATATAATTTTTTGAGGTACATAAAATGTTAATACAACAAATTACAATAATTAATCAAAGACCACGATTGTGTGGTGGAACGGCCACGTTCACGTGACGGCGCATCCTCTCAAGTGCGCCCTTACGCCATATCTGTTTTTTTTTTTTATTAAACTCTCATTATTTTCATTTACAAAGCATCCCCATTAGGAGAATCCGTAGCTCATCA
Organism: Micrasema minimum; assembly: GCA_022494985.1. Classification (NCBI taxonomy): domain Eukaryota; kingdom Metazoa; phylum Arthropoda; class Insecta; order Trichoptera; family Brachycentridae; genus Micrasema; species Micrasema minimum. Next base: position 49,935 of record JAGVSP010000737.1, read on the forward strand.
ATAACAACTTCTCCACTTTAGTACCGACCGTATTTCATGGTAAAAAAGGCGGGAGGCAGTTCTATGTACTTAAAAAAAAAAAGTATTTAAATTAATCTTCCTTTTTTCAATTACAAAAGAAATAATTGGGAGGATATTACGTTTTACGGGTTTATTTAAGCTCTCCGCTTATTAAGGATTATGCTCTACGGGCCTAAATAACTTTCCTACCATTTTATGGCCCTATCGGAAATTAGAACCTTTTTTTTAAATCTGCTCTTCGATAACTTAGTTATGGGCGAAAGCTTTTTGTAAAACTGAACTAATGAATTTTGCCATCAAGTTTTGAGAAGACATATAATGAAATAAGTATGAAAAATCATTAGATTCTTCTTGTCTGATTTCAACCTAATGGTGCTCTAGGGCGCTGCATTGGTAATTGATACATTAAGAACCCGTTTAATAAGTAATCAATCAAATTTAACTGTTTATAGCATTAATACAGTATTTTGAAATTAGTAATTTCGGATTGTACCACGAGTTTTTTTACACATATCACATAAATAATAAAAATATTTTAAAAAATGTTCCTTACTGCACAAGTGATAAAAACATTGTAGCTCTACCTATTTAATTCGCCTACTTCATTTAAGGGTATGTTTTTATTCTGTTTTACTTGTATTTTTATAATATCCACGCCCAAAGGGCTTTTACATTACACAATTTGTATATAATAAGAAAGAAAAAAAAGAAAAAATAGGTAGCAACACATTCTGGTATAACATATTCAATACTTTGTGAAATTTAAAAGAAATAAAACGTGAAATGCTTTAAAAATTTATTAATTAAAATATAATTATAGTAAAAATCCAAAATAAATTAATATAAATTGCTTCAAAAATTGTAATCTAAAATAGATAAGTGAAATTTAAAATGAATAAGTAAAATTTAAAATAAATAAAATGTGAACAAAACTAGGTCACGGTAAGCGCACCCATTTTAGTACCCGACGCGGATCTTTGTACAGACTCTTTGTACAGGTTTACTTCCAAAAAATATTTTGCTTTCTATTTACTACGCTATGATACATTCTCACCTTGTATATTTGTCATGTATATGGGGTTTTGCTACCAGGAAACAGGTTTCCCAAATTCAAGTTCTCCAGAACAGGGCTCTGAGAAATATTTTAGGGATACCCTGGGATACACATGTAAAAGAAATATATCGCCAGACAGAAATACTCCCATTCAAATTAATACCATTACATGAAATCACAAATACCATACTTACCATATTGAATCATCAGCACATACAAGTTTGAAACACAATTTTAACTCTGAGCTTCATGGTCACAATACACGTAATTCAAAAAACCTCCACATTCCAAAATTTCGATCCACAAAATTCGGTAAAAAATCCCTAATGAACATTTCTCGATCCCAATATAATAATCTACCCCATGAAATAAAAATAAATAAAGCAATACATAGTAGAGCCCTTAAAGATCTGTATTTAAATATGTTTTTTCAATGATAGATATGATGTTTAGGATTAAGATTGAATGTGTTAATTTTGAATCGTCTTTCTTATTCGTCTTTTTGATTGTGCAATATGTAATTAAAAATGTGAATAATACCGGTCCCAAAATGAGTTTTTATAACTCCTGGGAATATAATACATGTATGTTTATAAGATTTTTTAAAGAAATAAAAATAAAAAAAGTAAAAAATTGTACATCAAAACACTGGTTTGCAAAAAAAAACTTTCTATTCATTAAGCATGATATTTTTTTAGATTTGGTGTCTGAATATCAGAGATAAAGCAGGAAAATTACGTACGTTAATTTCTTTTGCAAATATAATTGCGTTTTGGAAGAAACGCGATCAGTGACGTCACCGATGTCATTTCTTCAACAACATATTTAAATATAATCCATTGAAAGTAATGCACAATGTACATTTAAATGTTAATTTTCTGTTAAAATTATCTTAGTGAAAAGAAAAAAAATAATAAAATAAATAAAAGTAAAATGATGTCGATAACTAGGAATCCTACCCTAACACAATTTACACGTTTAGTCACCTAGTTGGTGGCTAATTGAGTAGTACATTTCGTGAGTATACCAGATATGTGGGTGCACAGAAAGAGAGAGAGTAAAACAGGTACTTACGTTTTTTACAATGGTCGTTTATTCACAACAACTAACTACTGATGCTAAACTTAGATGAATGAAAAAGAATGGTGGAAATAGTTAAAATGAAAATGATTTTATACTCTCGAAAGTTGGCGGGAATAATATTCCTTAGATACGCGTGCGATCACGAAGGGAGCCGAAAGGATTCTCGTCGTAAGTTCGTACGCCTTCGTACGTGTTCGTCTTCCGTCGTCATCTTCGCGCGCGTGACGTCATTGTTGCCCGCCACACACGTGATCCTCGTATGTCTACTGTTCTCGACTCTGTGAATAGAGTGTAGCAGCAAACAAGAGAAACCATTTAAAAAAACTATCAATATTAATCCCGTTTCCTAAATTGTTAAAAAAAAATTATACAATCAGTAATTTTTAAGAAAACCTTCTCTTGCACAATTCACTTCTTATCGCTTACGCTGTTCTGCTAATTATGGGTAGATATTACTCCCTCTATCAAAGTATTTTTAGCGTAGGTAATTATTTAGGGGGAAATAATATTATGCAATTTCCCTAAAAGCCTATTTTAACCTATTAAGCGCAAATAATAGGTCCTATTGTGACATCCATTCCGTAATTATAATTAATCACGTTAATTACACCACGGGGTAGATAAATAGTTGTTAATGAAGAGTGCTTTGGCTACCGTGCATGAGGTCACGGGTTCGATTCCCGCAGGGGGTCAACGTGAAATATTTATATACATACATGTGATTTTCATATTAATATTTTATGTGTGACACCTTGGACTGATACTGAAGTATAAGACTGATCACCTTACGTTCATGTTATGAAATGATCAAGATACCAAGTGTCCTATGCAACATTGGGTGCGGATATGGGAAAATAGTAATAGTAGTAGAGCAGAGTGCAAGGCTGAGATAAGCATTATCGACAAAATTAAGAAAGGTCTTTTACGACGGTTCGGTCATGTAGTGCGAATGGATGATGAAAGAACGGCTAAAAAAATATAATATGTCGCGACTGTACTTGGATGTAGAAATCGAGGAAGGCCGAGAAAGACATGGCATGATCAAGTAAAACAAGTGCTTGAAAGTGGGCATGTAAGAAGTCGGAATAATCGACGTGCGTGCATGAGGAGATGTATGAATGTGGAGGAAGCAAGAGAAGTGTGCCAGGACAGAGTGGTGTGGCGTTCTATCCTCTCTGCCTACCCCTTCGGGGAAATGGCGTGATGGTTAGTTAGTTAGTTAGTTAGTTAGTAGTAGTAATGAAGGGTAGAAAACATTTGCATAAAACAAATATGATATACATTTTGAAATTTATTTTAGATAATATGCCAACACGCATCTGGTCGATATCTAAAATGTGTGAAAAAATCATTGCTCTAATGTAAAATTCCAGGGTGAAAATCGAGGAATACGTTTGAATGGGAAGCGGCCGCGGATCACGTTGTGGAGTATGCTCTTATGGTTCATATTTCCAAAACCGCACTGCATTAATACACCAAGTGCAGTGGATCTTTATCATTTGTTTTTTTTACAAGGCAAACATCCCTTATTTAGGATACATCGTAATGCAGATAATATTATTTCAAATACGTATTTTACAAGGGTGTCACAAATTTCCGATGCCTCAAAGGGCAGGAAAATATTAGGGCAGGAAATCCTTGAGTAGGCCTCGACGATCAGAAGTATCGATTTGTAGCGATTCTCCGGAAGTCGAGACCATTCCCGCCATAAAACATCCCCCGATGACCGTAAAACCTTACCCCAAATAGAGCCTTGTCGATTTTCTTGTTTAAGGGCGTGCCACATGCCAACTATGGGAGAGTAAACACGTGGACATTAGACATATCGCAGATACGTAAGAAAAACGTCGCAATTCGAAATTGAAATATTTTAAATACATACAACTGCTTTTAAGAGCACGTAACGGAAAATGTTTGCATTTGTTTTTCAGATAAAAACTAAATATTTTCCACAACATTTTGAATGAATACAAATACTTGTAGACAAATTACTGGATTATACCCATGCTGGGCTGATATCAGATATTATTGATATCTCAACAGAGACAGAGAAGCTCTGGAAACGAATGTGGGTTATCTAGGCGTTTACAGGGCTTATGACCTGTCATTGGCTGGGTTAAGTGGCCACTTGATGTATTACAACATTCCCCATTCCGCCCATCATCTGACAACCATGTCTGACAAATTTTTGAAACTTGTATATATCCTAAGTTTGTACAGAAGAATCCACCTGCGAGTTGTGTTTTCGACAGATTTTTAATATTTTTAAAATTTTTTCCCTATACTTAGTGACATCTGTTATGACAGGTCATAAGCCCTGTAAACGCCTAGATAACCCACATTCGTTTCCATAGCTTCTCTGTCTCTGTTGAGATATCAATAATATCTAAATATTTTCCGTCTGTATTTTGCCGCTTTTTATGATTTTTTTCCAAACATCTTCTTTTTTTTTCTACTGTTGTTTCTACTGTGTTCTAACCATTTTTAAAACATAAATCTACTATTCCTCACCTCCCTTTTCCTATATTTCTTACTATTGTTTGGGTACTGTGTATAGACAGGATAGGTAATAAGTTAGTGGTCAAGTGGTAATATTTTCACGTTTTGGATGTAGGTTAGATCCCGGCTTTGTTATCCCTAAGTTTTTGCTACATTTTGACTTGCACTGACCCAACTCAAACCGATTTCCTTCACACAGAGTGATGTAAGAAAGATATGTAGAAACTTGAAAAGAAATGGAAATTTTGTAAAAACGAGCAACGCAATAATAATTCATGGTATCGAATATATACAGGGTGTGACAAAACTCGATGTACAAGCGGGAAACCAGTGAATTTACCTAACTAACTAACTAACTAACCATCACGCCATTTCCCCGAAGGGGTAGGCAGAGAGGATAGAACGCCACACCACTCTGTCCTGGCATACTTCCCTTGCTTCCTCCACATTCATACATCTTCTTATGCACGCACGTCGATTATTCCGACTTCTTACATGCCCACTTTCAAGCACTTGTTTTACTTGATCGTGCCATGTCTTTCTCGGCCAACCTCGACTTCTACATCCAGGCACAGTTGCATCATATATTTTTTTAGCCGTTCTTTCATCATCCATTCAATCGATTTTGTAGAATTTTTTTTTTTTATTTGACCCTTAGTTTCGAGAAAATTGAGTACGAAGTTTTATCAAATATCATGTATTTAGTTTAACTTATACAATCTAAAATGGAAACGAATTTTAAAAAACGCGTTTAAATGAGATTTTGAGCAATTTTACTTAATCTGCCATACTTATGAAAACTTTTGTGAAATGAAAAAAAAAATTTTTTTCAAGCTCAGATTATTTATTTATTTATTAATTTAATTTGTACAAAATACTTTGCACTCCCAATTGAGTTAAAAAACTCATTCTGGGACAGATATTAGAAAAAGAAAGACTAAATATTACAATACTTCAGATTACAGAGTTAACAATGCTAAATCTAAAAATACAATAATCACAAAAGGAACAATAATCACAAAAGGAACAATAATCACAAAAAGGAACAATATAGAAAAATTAGCCATTATCATTATAAATAAAACTATTTAAAAAGTAGTCTTTTAGAAAAAAGTCATACTACCTAATCGTCTCCAAATACGATGTAGATTCACCAATTTTTCGGGTTGTACTGCGAGTTTTGCTACACCACGTATATATCTTCCTTCATGTAAAAAATATCAAGATTCGCTACACTTCGTACGCGAAAAACATTGCCTATAAACTAGCCATCAAAAAATGGATAATGGGGATGGGTCGTACACAAATGGAGGAATGGATCAGGCCAAGTAGATAGTCAGGGGGTTTTCTGACTTTAATGTAGATCATATACCTATATGTTATTCGTAAAAAAAAAAACTGCAAAATACAAATGGAACACATAAATTTTTGACAGCTCTCTTTGAAATAGCTTGTCCAGTGTTAACTTAATAGGTCTATGGCGATTCACCACGAATTTTGGGCAAAATTATTTCCGACTACAGCTGAAAATCTCTTAATAATGTGAAACGACGAACAAGTGTTCAATATATTTACAAGTTTCGAAATTTATCATATTGAAATGTTATAATACATCAAGTGGCCACTTAACCCAGCCAATAACAAGTCATAAGCCCTGTAAACGTCCAGATAATCCACATTAGTTTCCAGAGTTTCTCTGTCTCTGTTGGGATATCAATAATATTGATTTCCGACTGTTAAGATATAGTTTCTTTTAAAAAGATGTTGCAAATAACAGTGGACATCTCATCAGAGACGAAAATTTTGGAAGGGGAATATGGACATTGGACATCTGGGCACCTATAGGGCTGAGATGAGGCCCATAATTGGCTGGGTTGAGTGGCCACTTGATGTGCTTAAATCCAGTTTTGTCAATGTATTTGACATACTCAAAATTAAGTAAAATCATAAAAAATATATGTATAAAATGCCTGTATTACAATGTTTGTGTTAGTCAATTTAAAAATTCCGTGCCTGTTTTCCTTTGATGTCGTACACGTTTTTTATTCAATGAAGGCTCTACCCCCACCAATTATGTAAACTGAGTTTACAGTGGGTGGGAGGGGTGATGGGGAGGGTTGGGCAAAGCAGTGAGGGGGGAGAATTTAACTGCAGGCTATGGTAAATAGGAATCTGGTTTGGAAATGTTCAGATGTTTTGTGAAAACAATTATAACATGTCCCCGCTTTCAAGTTTTACAAAATGTTTATCGTTATATTGCAATGTTCGTAATAACTTTTCATCGCTGTTTTGCGACGACCAGTAAACAAATTTGGATTTTAATTAAAATAATATGGACATATTTTATCAGCGTCGTTTTAACGTGATTTATTTTACTTGGTTGGAACAACAATAACAAATTAAGGTAATGAACCGGGTTGTGGTCTAGTGGTAGACTCGAGGACACCGGATTAGAATTAGGTTCGAATCCCACCCCGACACATCTCGTTTACTGTTTTCCAACACAGTTATTGCAAACTGTTTAAAAGTAGCCTCAATATGTTATTATATTTGAAAGTAGCGTCTATATTTTACAAATTTAATAAGTGTACAAGTGCCTGGTCGAGTTACCCGTAGTAATGCACTATTTTACTGTAGCCAATCATCGACCAATTACAGTGCTAACTCACCGATACGTAGAATGCACGCACTGGCTAACAAGTATACTAACAATATTGATGTTTTCAACACAAATCAAGTGCATTTTAGGGAACAGTGTCTAGATGGCATCTCTGGCTGTAATGAATAGCTACCTACTGTGTAATCATTTAAAAATGTCCATGCATGTAAAAGCCCTATGGGCGTAAAAACAATAAAATAAATAAATAAATATCTACCACTACTACTACTCTCCTTTATCTGCACCCAGTGGTGCATAGAGCACTGTATCGGTGCACCAAGTGCAGTGTATCTTGATCATTTTATTACACGAAGGTAAGATGATAAGTCATACGCTCCAGTACTAGCCCAAGGTATCACAGATGAAAAATTAATCACATGTTAATAAATATTTCACGTTGACCCCCTACGGTAATCAAACCCGTGACCTCATGCATGGTAGCCAAATGCGCCACCACTATGCTACTGTGGCGGAAGAAATACGTCACGCGTACGACGCGGAACGAAGCAAGATCTACCGAACTCTGCTGAACGCTATGGGACAATGAGGAGAGACATTTTAACCTTCATCGTGACTACACGTCGCTTTTGTACAAATTTCTTGCCGGCAAATTTTGGGGGCAATCTAAATTCGTTTCGCACTTTTCCATTTCCGTAATTCATGTCAATCTTAGTTAAGTTTTCATTGTATTTTCTTTCATGTAACTTCTGTGTAATAAATGTGCACTAGAAACTGTTAGTACTCTTTCATTTCTCTCTGTGCACCCCACATAACGCAATCACCACTAGAGGTAAACCAACTCGGTGGCTAAACTACTAAAAACTTAACCCTAGGAAGCGTATATGTTTAGAAAATTTGTATGGAAACGCCCCTTCTAGTGAATTGTTGTTCGAAGGCATGAAACTTTATTATTTTATTAATATCCTAAATAATCTACTGTTTACATAACTCTTTAACAGTCTCAACCATCAATACTGTTTCTTTGTGAATTCAATTGGCAAACATCACTGATTACTTTTTCACACAACTAAAACAAAAGATATATGTATGTAAAACACGTAATTTATACATAATTTCCGCTTTCTCGTCTGCCATTGGTCGAACAGGAAGTGGCGGCCATTTTAATTTCAACGCGACCGGAAATGAATGAGTGCGGTCGGACCGTAACAGGAAGATATGTCTGCCTTTAACCGCTTATGCGAGAGCCGTTTTGCAGTTGGTTTCATAAAAACTATTAATTTAGGAGAAGTAGATGCTTAATCTAACTCATTATTTAATTTAACAAATCAAGAAAAAGATAGAAAAAATCACAATTGCTATGTGCATTCATCAAATTACTTAAAAATTATTAACCGTTCGCTCCGGGATTTGAACCTGAGTCTTTCTGATCACCGGTCAGCTTCACTGTTTGGCTAATTATTTATTCATATTACACTATACACCGTGTCCCACGATGAGACCGCGAAACTCCAGAGGGTGATTATTCATGATATTATGGGAAAAAAATCTTAATAAAGTTTTTCAAAAAACTCAATTCTAATTTCTTAAAAAAATTATTAAAATATGAATAAAAATTCACATCACACATTCAACTCCAAAACTAATGTAGATTCACCAGTTTTAGGGTTGTACTGCGAGTTTTGTTACTCCATGGCGCATGAGGAGCTATCATCATTTTGTGCAGAAGCCACAAATTTCTTTGTTGAAAGGAGAATTTCGAGTTGCATTCAAACGACTTCAGGAGCTCGATCACAGATCACTATCGACGCGGTAATAAGCGACGTGATAACGATTTCTTACCATGGATGTTTAACGTTTTTCGCGATCACAATGGAACACGCGTTAAAAGTTATCGATCGGGATTATTAAACGAGCGCATCAAGTCGCGAGCCATTTCCCGAGATATATCTTCTTCGCACATATCTTCTTTCAATCTTTCTTATTTTGTTAGGAACAATAACAGACAAAAGGATAAAAATATAATACAAAAAATATTTTTAAAATATGCCTAGGTAGACCAATTGCCCTTTAAAATTGTTCACATCGTGCTTAATTGAGTGACATACACACAATGATTAATTAAATATAAATATAAGTAAACATAATGATTAAGTAAATATGAATATAAGTAAATAAAATTATTAAGTAAATATAAAAGCAAGAGTGATTACACATATCTCAAGAACAACCTTTTCTTGAACCCGTCTACGGAGCTTCCGAAGATGTCCATACCTTCAGTGCTGTCCCTGTGTATTACGTTGTACTCTCTGCACAAATATTGAGAAAAGCAGTCGACATAATAAACAATCCGACACGCGCGTTGACTTTCTTGATTAGACGTTTAGCCGCGATATTTATTATCATCTATGGTGCTCGGCAACGCAAACGTGGTATGAACGTGTGTTCATTGTGATCGGTCAAATGGTTAGCGTAAGCACGTGGTTAGCACGTTTTTAACTACGTTGATAGTTATCTGTGATTGAGCTCCTGGGCGTAAGTAAAAAAATGTAGAATTGTATATTTATGTTATAAAAAGTTTTTTTTAAATATTCTACATACTACATGCTTTCTTTGTCCTCTGAGGTACAAACAATATATATACGAATGCGTAAAACTGTAAGTAGGTATATATTATACATGGAGTAACAAAACTCTAGGTACAACCCGAAAACTGGTGAATCTACATCATATTGGGAGTCGAATGTGTAATATATATTTAATTAATCTGAGCTTGAAAAAAAATTTTTTTTTCTTCTCATAAAAGTTTCCATTAGTACCTCAGATAAAGTGAGGTTTTTTTTTGTTTTAATTTATGGATACTATTAATTTGACTTAATAAATTATATTACTTAATGATTTGCAATAAATTATCAACAAAAAAAAAATTCTCAAAAATTATGGGTCAAGTCAAAAAAAAATTCCCTTGTTTTCCGCTCGAGTTTCGTAACACCGTGTATACCGTATTATGTCAATGTTATGCTTATCCAAAACTTTTATGAAATTCCTGGAAGCTTTAGCAATAACATCAGTGGCACATTTTCCACATTTTTGTTCAAGAAACGAGTCGCTTGAAATATCTTTAGGGGCCTAACAATATCATGCAATATATAATTCCAATGAAAATAACTTGGCGGAGGGACAGTACGATATAAAAGTATTTTTAAAAACCCTTTGAATATAATAATATTCACTTGTGTTGTAACCAAACTCAAAGTACAAGCGGGAAACCAATGAATCTACGTAATATATATTTTTTGTAAATTCTAAATTTGTGAAATCCAATTTTTTTTTTTTTTTTTTAAAGAAAAAGAAATCTATGCAATCTTATGATATTTGCACATTTTTCAATTTGTAAATATACTATTTTCAATAAAGCCTAAGCGGCTTGTGCTTGAAAATAGGAATCGAGTCGTGTCGAAGTGGGGATTCGAACCGACGATCTCTGGACTCAGAGACCGCGACGCTACCCACTGGGCCACCACCCGTTCATTGGTTCTATTGTATGGTTCTATTGTACTAATTATGTAAATATTTAATTATGTTTAGTACTACAATGTGTTATGTATAAATACTACAATGCCCTGACTCGACACGGACTATCTAGTGAGTCGGGGCCAGATCATTGGCTTGGGTCTCTACTGATTGAGTCGCCATCCCATTATGGTGATTGTATTAAATGTGAAATGTAATAAATAAAGAAATAAATATTTAGTGTCGATTTTGTAGATTTTTTTTTTCAAATATCATTTATTTAGTCAAATTAATAGTATCCATTAAGAAAACAAAATAATAAACCGCTTATTGGTGCAATTTTACTTAATCTGAGGGACTAATGAAAGCTTTTGTGAAAATTTTTTTTTTCTAACTCAGATTAAAAAGTCATATTTTATATACATTCGACTCCAAATATGATGTAGATTCACCAGTTTTCGGGTTGTACTATGAGTTTTGTTATGTATATTGGTTTATATAAAATATATAGAAGAGGGTGGGCAAGACGGGTTAGGGATGCAAAATGGGGTACCGCGAAAAAAGCAGAAACCTGCCAAGTACCTAACCTAACCTAACTTTTTTTCCAGGTCGTAGGAGGAGCAAGCCACTCACAAGTGTATAGGGAATCGACGCTGTACACGTGATAGAGAATCCTCAATGGCCGGGCCGGTTTGTTTGATCAGAAGTAAAAGTTATGTCTTACTTTAGTTAAAAACAACATATAATTTACTTCAGGATGGGTTGTTTGACATCGGTTTTTACTCAAGTTGAAAATTTTCTGGTTAATCGCGTTCCAAAACTAAATAATGAAAATTTCTATGGAATGACACGAATTTCATAGTTTTTTCTACGACACAAATGTCACATTGATAGGTTGTGCGTAGCGACTCGAGCGATCAGTTGTTAGATGGCCGCCATTTTTTTAAACTTATAGTTTTACTTATACCCTCCAATATCGGCGGCTTATTTTTTTGACCAGGGAATCGATTCTTGTAAGGTTTAAGACATTTTAGCGATTCTGATAGCTGTCACTCAACTGTCACTGTCAAAAATCGGAATCGGATTTTTGGCTTCAAAGTAGAGTAGAATCTTGGTAGAATCTCTCAAGGTCTATGCATTCCACAAGACATGAAAGATCAACATTTTTGGAGAAGCAAATTCGTCGAATAAGTAAGGTTAGAGATAAACGATTTGACAGCGATTTGACAGTTCGGCAGGAAATAGGCGTCTAGTGACGTTTGGGTTTACTACCGTAATTGCACGGCAGTGAGTATACATTTTGATCACACGGCTAGGAGTAACTCACGATCAAACAACTCACTTTTCAGTTTTATTTCAAAACATTTACTTTTACTTTAGATTTTTAACCACCACTGATCAAACAACCCCTTAATGTTTAAAATACGCATGGTAAATTAATTTCTTCTCTCACCGGTCTTCTGTGGTGGTCCCCGTGCTGAGCGCAGTAGTCCTCTGTGCCCGACTCCAGCCTCACTCTTCTCCATTCCTCCTGGTCCACTGCTCCTCCCCCGGGGTGAACTTGGGTAGCTTCGTCACTGGAATAGTTTAAGTATTTATATTGGTTTATTTATTATATTTCTTTTTTTTTAAATACATATACATGGTGTAACAAAACTCGACGTACAAGCGGGAAACCAGTGAATCTACGTCATATTTGGAGTCGATTTTGTAGAATTTTTTTATTTTATTTAACCCATAATTTTCGAGATAATTTTTTCAAATGGTTATCAAATATAATTTATTTGGTAAAATTAATAGTATTCATAAATAAAAAACCGCATTTTAATATGAATTTGTGCAAGTTTACTTCATCTGAGTGAAAGCCTTCATTAGAAGAAAAAAAAATTCAAACTCAGATAAAAAAAATAATATTACACACTCGACTCCAAATATGATGTAGATTCACCAGTTTTTGGGTTGTATTACGAGTTTTGTTACTCTATGTATTTTTATTGCACTCTATTGGGAAAAAAGACAACTATATCTATCTTCCACTATCTAATACATTTTTATAATGAGTCAAAATTGACTAAATCTTCCTAGGACTGGCACCCGAATTCACAGATCTTCCTTAAGGTTTGCTTCGAGTAAGGTCGAGTGGAGTGAAGTCGAGTAAGACGTATTCCAGAGACGATATCTCAAGGGTGTCGATTTCTTGGAATTCCTTAAGGTACCTTCAAGGTCTACGCCGTAGCGCATAGAAGATTGTTTACAAAATGGTGTCTATGGTTGTTTTAATAAACGGAAGAAAATAGCCTAGGTTTCTATGTAAAATAAACATCATTGGGGTAGCGGCTGCAATCCTTCAATCACTCCTTGAGTCATGATTTTACTAATTATCTCGTTTTTTTTAATATCATCTTGTTTGTCTTATTCTTACTTTAATGAAGATATATACCATAAAGTTAAGTGTCCTAATTCCTTCAATCCTTTTTAACCACCTTAACAGGCCACGCCGGTATTTAGAAATTCCCTAAACGTGATAAATTTAAGTCACGCCCTATTTTAGTTCACCGGTAATTAAAATGGAAACTATATATTTTTTACTATCACCACTCTGCCGCTTTCCTTTCGGCATCACCGGTGTCATATGCCAAGATAACCTTTTTTATGGTCTTGTTTCTCAAGACTTTGGCGTTTTATAACGTTTTGTGGGATGCATAGACCGTGAAAGCCATTAGTCTCTATTTTGAGGCTTCAAATCCAAGGAATGGGACTGATAAAATGTTAGCTGTCCGGAAATAAAGTAGACATTATTTTTTTGCAGATGACACGATATAAACCGGATTTTTTGTGCCAGCATATAGGAGGCCCAAAACAAAGTTCATTGAGTTTTGAAAATGAGTGTCTCAAAAGAATAACTTTAATTGATGTGCGACAAAGATATATTGTACACAAGTGCTCGATGGAACTTTTTAAGAAATGCATGATGCCGCTCCAGAGTATTTAAAAGAGCTTTGCCTTCCAGATAAACTAGCTGAAAGACGTCTCACACTTCGATCAGCTACATCTACAGCTATAGGCAGGGTTTTAGTACCGATCCGTAATCAGCGCACAAAATTTGAGAGCGCGCTTTTGCGGTTGCGGGCCCTGTGGCTTGGAATGCTCTCCCACCAGAAGTGCGCAACTGTGAGAGTGAAGTGATGTTTCGAAAGAAACTTAAGAAATATACGTTCTCAAAATATTTTGATTAATTTTGATAATGGTATCTTCTACTCAGAAATTGAGTTTTCACTCACTTTAAATTTCCCGAGCCGTTAAATTCAATATCTAAAGCGCCCTTGAGGTATATTTATACGAAAACGGTGCTATATAAATTAAATTATCCTTAATAATAATAATAATAAAGGTAAAGCAACGGACACGGCAACTATTGTTAATGACCTACATGTTGAAAGCTTCTGATAAACATGTAATATTCACTATCCCTGCACCTGTGTTTCAATGCATTCGGCGCATCTCCCTAGCTGTATTATGTTAGTCGTACAATGAAATCCCAGGAGTACATGAGTTGAAACCGTCGGCGTCGCTTCCCGATACCTCATCTCCGGCTGTCTAGCTACTGAAAGCCTCTCAGAGCTCGGAACCGTAGAATATCAGATTCAATGCTATCATACAAGTCTGTTTACTGTGTAATGCTAATACCCAATACACCATCGCAGCTTCGTGTGCTCCTGATACCGTTCTTCAATTTCCCGTTTTATCTTACGTCAGATTTTCTATGTAGAACGCGTTCTTTGTCCTTTGAGACTCGGTGATTCTGTGAATTTATGCGCTCCTGGTATTTACTCATTTTCTCTTTTATCGGGGAACAGAACGTTGCCAGGTGCGATGCCATTATTTAGTAAATTAATTTAAAAAAAACAGTTTCCTGGCTTTGATAAGAAACTTATATCCCGCTAAAAACGCCATCAAAAAGAGGGATGAAACATCATCACAATGAATCCAATTAATTTTGAAATTATTGTTGAAATTCGATTTATCAATAACACTACTTTTGTTTTATCAAAACCCATCTCGATTTTTTTGTGCTTTCCAAAACATTTGTTGGCAAAAAATTATAGATGAATATAAATTCATAGGATCCAAAAAAATGTAGGTCGTTTCAAAACAGTTTAGTAACTAAAAGATTAAGAAATGCTCACCTTGAATTGGATCGCTTTGATGAATCGTGTTTCTTCCCCCCTTGAAGATTCGGCAAATCCTTTTGCCGTTTCTTGGTCTCTCTCCAAATCCTCCAGTACAGAATGCACATAACCGTCACCGGAACATAGAAAGCCGCGATAGCAGTTCCAAACGTGATATAGTGATTCGTCTCTATGAACTGAATATAACAAGCGTCATGCGGCACTGTCCTCTGGCCCTCAATATAAGGCCAGGCGTAAATCCAAGGCGGCCACAGAAGTAAACTGATACCCCAAGCACTCCCAATCATCACTGCCGCTTTCCCAGTCGTCCTTTTGGCCCTGTAAGTCAACGGCCTGGTGACGCTAAAATACCGGTCGAAGCTTATGATCAAGAGGTTCAAAACCGAAGCGTTGGAAGCGAGATAGTCTAAAGCCAACCAAGTGTCGCAGATGTGGGGCCCAAGAGGCCAATAGCCCATGATGATAGAAACAGTGAACAGAGGCATTGAAATCAGCCCGATCGCGAAGTCAGCAATTGCGAGAGAGAATAAGAAGTAATTGCTGATGGTTTGAAGTTGCTTGTCGATCTTGAATGAGATCATCACCATGCAGTTTCCCACGACGGTCAAGACGGAGAGGATGGTGGCTATGATAGCGATGATGACCATCTGTGGGATGCTGAAGCGGTTGTGGGGCGGCAGGGCAGTGGTGGGGGGCTGTAGGATGGAAGAGTTGAGGGCGGGGCTCAGCATTGTGGTCAGGAGGCCGAACTCCCCTACAGCGGTGCTCATGCTGCTCATTTTTCCCTCTCACCTCTCACCTCACATCTTCATAGCTGGTCACCTGGAAATAACAGCCCCATTTTAATCCATTCAATTTATAAGATGTTTGTAGAGTTTTTGTAAGTTTGTAAGTATCATTTTAACGAGTTTGGGGTAGTTTTGATCTTTGTACCCACCCAAATATTATATTTGCTTTTATCTTGGAACGAGCAAGGGTATTTAGAAAAAAGCCACACCATAATTTACATTGCTGTTCAACATATTATAGAACCAGTAAAAGCAAATACAATAGCAATCTGCATCTATCACTAAGGCTTCTAATTACCTACTAATAACGAATATTCATAGGAATAGATGGTACGGGAATATGTGGGATAAAAGTCAATGTTAATGGGTTTTAAGTGATTATGATCCTTAGTATAAGATGTAGATTGCTGCCTTTAATTCTAACGATCTCAATAAACATGTCTTTCCCAGATATATTACAATAATTATAAACAAACTTGTTCTAATCCTACTGTGCCAGAATTAAACCTATGATAAAGTGGATTTAGATCTCATATTAAGCCGTATTTTATCATCATTTATTTCACACGTCATTTACATTGCCATCTTATCACTATGTCCTCCTTTGTGTATTTAACATTCATGCATCTTCTTGTGCTCGCATAGTTCGTTTCAACTTTTCAAATACTTGATCATGTCAAGTATTTCTCGATCTGCCCTAACTTTATACCGCACCTTTTAATCGCACCGTTAGATTACATATTTTAGCCGCTCTTTACTTATTGGTTCTACAACCTTTGTAAACTAATTTTTCTTTGTTTCGTTGATAAAATAAATTAATTTTGTTGTAATAGGAGACTTTAACCTTTGGCTTCTGGCTCGTTCACTTCTCGTGATCAAACCATCGTAATTACGAAATAATTTTTTTTATGTTCTTAAAACGCATCATGAAATATCTTTAAAAACACAACAGTAATGTAAATAAATCGCTTTGGGGGCCCTAAGTAAACGGGCATGATAAAATTCACCACATCTTATTACCATCAACAGCCATAAATTCTTTTCTTTCTACTCAAACCATTTTCTCAGCTAAACGTATAAGGCTAACTCTCTCAACATTATACATAAATTTCCCTTACCGAAGCGAGAACTCCAACTAATCGGTGACTTACAACTCTGCGCCTATGGGACTATTTAAATATTTTAATTTTGATTATATTTTAGTGGTTCTGACGTAAGCTGCCGACGTATTGTCAGCAGTAAACGTCGACCTCGGCTTAGAAATTGTGAAAACTGACTTGAACTACATGAAATAAATTATATTTGATGACAATTTGCCAAAATTTGTAGGGAAAAAAAAATCAACTTCGTACTCGATTTTCTCGAAAACTATGGGCCAAATAAAAATATATTATTCTACAAAATCGACCTCAAATGTGACGCAGTTACACTGGTTTGCACATCGAGTTTTGTTACACCATGTATAGTATTCATTTTGAGGAAATGCTCCTCTTAGCACATTGAAATGTAAAATATTATATAAAGAGAACACGTGTTAGATACCACCCAGTACAGTGGGAACCTTTCTAAGACATTTTACTTAAGGCTTTAGCAAGTTCCCAGTTTTCCACAACGTTATTCCTTCCCGAGTTTGGGGAAAGAAAAAACTTCATATTTAACTGAGATATTTGTCCTGCTTAATTCCGCTTTGGCACACATTTAAAAAACCTTTTTTTTACCTTATAGTAGCTCAAATTTTCATCATATTTGTCCTTTTGTATTATTAAAATAATATTAATATGTACTCAAGTGGATCTTGGAAAAGTCGGAATAATCGGTGTGTGCATGTATGAATGTACGTAGAGGAAGCGAATGAAGTGTGCCAGGACAGAGTGGTATGGCGTTCTATCGTCCTTGCCTATCCCTAATTAATATTACGAGTCTGTACATTCGAGGAATTGGCGTGATGGTTAGTTAGTTAGTTAATATTACGAGTATGTACATTTTTTGAGGGAAATTAATTAAATTAAATTAAATAGTTATGAACATGTTTTTTAAAAATAATTTGACTTCTACTTTTTTTTAAGCAAGTTGTGTTTTTGGGTCTAAGAAATTAAAACATATTTATAGTAAATTTAACAAATAGAAAAAAGATCACTTTATTTAATATGTGCTATTACAAAGAGCACGCGCTGTCACAAGACATGCGGCTGCTTCTCCATACAATCGTAATCCTCGATTTTCCCCCTGAAATCTATCACAGAGAAATGATTTTTCACCCCTTGGTGTTTTGCCAGTGTCAAGTAATTTAAATAATTCGAATTATCAAAAAATAAGACGGCTTTAGTCGATATGTAATACTACTAGTGCTATTACTACTACTTTTCCTTATCCGCACCCAATGGTGCATAAGGCACTACATCGGTACACCAAGTGCAGTGTATGTTGATCATTTTAATATATGATGATCAGTCAGACGCTTCAGTACCAGTCCAAGGTATTACACATGAACTATTAATATGAAAACTCACATGTTGATATGTAATTGCACAAAAAATCGCGAGAAAACAAAGATCCTACGATTGCATGACTAAACTTTTTAAAAGAGATTTCACTTATATCCGTCGTATACGCGACACAGCTGCGATACATATATACGAGTATATAGATATAGATATTTCGGTACAACAGTGAAAGCCCCACCCTTTCCCTAGACTGTTTTAAAGACTATTGAGTCTTTTTTCAGTCCAGCACAACTCTACCGATTTTTTAAAGCTAATCCGCGAAATTTAATAGATTCAGTTTTAACTGGAAAAAGCGGAAGAAAAGAAGGTTAAATACGCGACCAAATGCTTTCATTGCCCCTATCACTGTCTCGGCTCTAAGATTGTCATAAACACATTCACCCCAACCTGCTCAAGGAGCTGGCCCAAATTTACAGTGATAGGGATATTAGTAATTCTACCCCCTTTTAAGTAGTTATTTACAACCACCACCCCCCCAACCGCAGCCTCCCGCCCGCCCCCCGTCAACTACGCCCAGAGAAGACGCGGCAGCAACCTCGGCCAATATTTCGATAATCTGTCCCCTGAACAACCTTTTATCCAATATAGAAGTCAACATAATTACAGCGTTTTACTAAAATAAATGCCTTCAAATTTTCTCGCAGGAAAACACATGGTATTAAAAGGAGGGGTAGCCCGCCCTGGTGGGGGGGGTGTTTAGTGTTCCACGAGCGAACTTTTACCCCCTCTCCTCCTGGCTCTATCCCCTCCCCGCAGCCACCGTCGGACCTACCTCCCCGACAACCCCACACGCGACCTATTTATCCCCCTTCGCCGATTTTCCCGGTTACTCAGCGAAACAAATTTTACGTTTATTCGTTCCCTTTCCGGTATGGAGCATATGGGCTCCACATACTGCCTCCAAGCTTAGTGGTCTGAACTACTTCATCGAACCAAATACGCAGGTTTTTCCACACTTTCATAATGTTTCCACGACCGCGAGCGGCCATAGCGGAAACAACGAAGGATCGAAAACATTGATTTTGGATTTTATCGGATTTTTAATTTGGGTATACATTGAATTATTGATGTAAAAATTAACTCTTGCAAATGTGGCCTTCCCGTAAGGAATAAACATTGAATGGTGCATAGGGCACTGCATCCGTGTACCATGTATTTTTTGTAAGTTGAAAATTCATCATCAGTTTATTTAGAATTGTATTCTTTCTTATACAACGAACGGAAATTATTTATTTATTTATTTAGAGGAAATACTTACAGCTTACACATGGAAAAAAAAAGCACACAATAAGGAAATCGAAAATTGAAGCCAATTAAAAATTTTCTTAAATTTTTAACAGTACATAAATAGTCAAAAAATTATAATACAAACAAAAAAAAAGAAAATTTTAAAAGTTTAAAAAAGAGAAAAAAAAACAACATCGACAACAACAACAACAACACACTCAGCTGCAACTACAACAACTTAATCATCCTTTAATACTTCATAAAACCAACAAATAACCTAACCATCTGCAACCCCACCGGACCCTTTTGGTATCAGGAGCGATTACAGACTTGAAATGGAATGACAAAAAAAACATGTTTGTTATCTCAAATACCTTGTTTAAGTGTTTATAGGTTTGTGTCGTGTAGTGTCCTGACGAAGAGACTTACCAAAAACTTGCACAGGACCTAACCTGTTACAAAATAATAGCGAAACAAAAACCAGTAACCATGAACCATTGTTATTAGAGCTTAAATATTAATTAATGCGATGCAAGGTGGAATTAATAGCTCAGTGGATAAATATAGAAGCTGACCGGTGATCAGAAAGAGCCAGGTTCAAATCCTGGAGCGAACGGTTATTTATTTTTCAAATGATTTGATGAATGCAAATAGCAATTGTGATGTTTTTCTATCTTTCTATTGATTTGTAAAATATTTTTTTTTAAATTAAGATAATCTTATGATGTTTTAAATGAAGCTTAAGCGTCTGTGTTTGAAACCAGAAATCAAGTTGTGGCGGAGTGCCGAGTCGATCTCTAGACTTCAAGACCACGATCCTACCACTGGGCCGCCACGCGTTCTTGTTATATGTAATTTTAACATATTTCATTCAAAGAAAAACACTCTGTATTATGTACGAACGAGTTCAGGAGTAGGTATACATATAATGGGTGTGTAGTGCGCAGATAATATTAATAATATTCGTATTCCAAAAGACAATTGACATTCCATTCCCGTGCGAATTCTCCTTACCGCTTTACATATTTTAAATAAACGCCACCCCTTTTCAAGCAAAAACTCCAAACCCAGGTTGGATTCAACCGTAGGATTGATTTCTAGCTCCGGTTGGATTAAAACCCCAGTCGGTGTCTTCTCCTGAAGGGAAGATGGAGGAAATTACGTTAGAATGATACAGAATGGATAGAATCGCGGAGGAATAACGAGGTTAAATCAAAGTGGATCTTTCCCGCGAAATATTTTACATCTTTGTTGACCTGAATATTGAAACGTTCAATTAGGGAGATCTTATTCCTTTAGTGAATTTTCCGCATTACGATTAATATGAAAAACGAGGTTTTCTCTTTGAAACTAATAATACAAACGATGGATTTTGTACTTTAAGATTCACATTTGGGACGAAAACACACAATGTACAAAATAAATTTCTGAGGACTCACGAGTGAGTAAACGAGTATTTTTAATGTTTATGTTGTTTTGTGATATGTATGTAGAGTGTGGTGCAAGTGTTGGGAAATAGGTTCTGAATATTTAAGCGCAGGAGACAACAATAAGTTGGTTCTATCTGTTGGAATCTACCACTAGCCTAGAACCTGGTTTCGTTGAACAAATTGATAGTTCTTTTAGAAGAACATACATAATAAATTTGATAATTATTGATTCCCACTTCGGGTGTTTAGGATTACAGAGGCCTAACTACAAAAATGCATGTTTTGAGATAAGCCCGGTTTCCCCTAATGCTAAATCATATTTATTTAGCAAAGACAAAAAGCTCTATAACGAAAAGATATTTTAAAAATATGTTAAACAATCGTTTTTATGAGATAGAGCTTTGTGTCACTAACAAATAATATGATTTGACAGACTATGTATGATAGGTGTACAAATGTCGAAATTAGAGCAGAGTGCAAGGCTGAAATAAGCATTATCGACAAAATTAAGAAAGGGGCTTTTACGATGGTTTGGTCATGCGGAGCGAATGAGTGATGAAAGAACGGCTAAAAGAAGTTTAAATGCAAGTGTGCCTGGATGTAGAAGTCGAGGAAGGCCGAGAAAGACATGGCATGACCAAGCACGACAAGTACTTGAAAGTGGGCATGTGAAAAGTCGGAATAATCGGCGTATGTGCATGAGAAGATGTATGAATGTAGAGGATGCAAAGGAAGTATGTCAGGACAGAGTGGTATGGCGTTCTATCCTCTCTGCCTAGGGAAATGGCGTGATGGTTAGTTAGTTAGTTAAAAATCCTAAGCCACCAGACTTTGGGATAGTAATTTTGAATGTATTTTTCTCATTAAGATTTATCTTCATTCTTTTAAGGATATTTACCTTAAATAAAAAAAATAATGCAAATTAACCAAGGTGAAAAATTGTGTATTTAACTGATAAAGATCAAGGTATATTCATAATAGACTGGTCAATATATATATTTATATCTGGGGGTTGATGCTAGAAGTGCCTACGTCAGATTTTGGTTCAAAATGAGTTAGGTATCAGAAACCACTCGTAAATTACCATTCTTTTAATGCTATATGTATCTGTGTCAGCCACTGAAAGGCGAAGAGGTTAGAAGAATCATATTGTATATATTTTGTTTAAAGTAATTAACACTATTGTTTTTAAGAAACAATTA